>JAIGNY010000921.1:72500-85030 GCA_020152595.1 Chiridota heheva
TCAGCTTGATCTTGGACAGTGAAATGTTTCCAAATGAATGAGGATGCCTTGTTCTTTTATGATGCCTATATTCAGTCTTTCCTCTGTATCACTGTAACTCTAATATGCATAAAACAACACTTCAAACCTCATATATACATGTAGAAAGGAATAGCATGAAATGCATTCACATATTGCCCTAAAAAGAACAATAGACCCTTTGTCTTGCAGACTTCCTGTCTGGTCTATGAGTCATCAGCATCACATTGAGATTGGGATCACTGTTTTTCTTAAGTATCTTACTTGGCTACAATGAAACTTGAACTTCTGAATGGTAAAATTTAGGTAGTAGGACCAATCCAGATGTCATTCAAATATTGAATGATGGCTGAAAGTTTTAAACATTATCAAATGTTTTGAGATGCAATTATAGTAAAGAGCCTAGGCTACAGCCTGTAGAAGCATGTATAACTTATTACACTTTTATTAGATGGGAATTTAATCCCTCACCCCACATCTCCCCTCCCCAAAAAAAGTATTAAGTATGGCTTGAATTTTAACAGTCCATTTATGATGATAAATGAAGAGGATAGACAGTTCTCTTTAGGTGCACAGTAATTTTTGCCACAATTTTTAGACATTGCCCGTTGTTTTCATACTTTAATATCTTGATAGGGCTGAGACAATCATGCAAAATCACACTTTTCTTAAAACAGTACCCAGAATCTTTCCTCTTATTAATATCTTCAAATTTTGCCTGAATTTCCAAATTTGGTACATGTTAGGATTAATCCAGAACTTTCACTAATTTTGATTTGATTTCATCACAATATGCCCAATAATTGTTATTTTCCAAAAAATTGGGTTGCTAGCCATTAGTAGCCAACTTGACAATCACCTGCCCCCACCCCTTTCCCTTTGTTTCTTAAGATTATGAGAATTGTTGTAAGCAATGAAAAATCCGGTTCCGGCCGGATTTTAACCTGGATCCGGCAAAATCCGGTTCCGGCCGGATCCAAAAATTTGGATCCGGTACATCCCTAGTATCAGGAGTACCAAATTACCAATAACAACAAACTTAATGATGATACTTATAGCCTAACGTTATGACCCCAAAACTTGAAACGGAGGCAAAAGTAAATGGCCTAACGTTAGCGTCTGAGCTTAGGCCAATGTAAACCTTATCCTGACAGGCATAGCTTAGGCCTATATCAAGTTTGCACACCTAAGTTTTGCAGTTTTAACGTTAGTCAACAAACAACATGATCCAATGGAAACTATGGAATGATTTTGACTGCAAATATTTGTAACTTCCGTTAATGGTGGTAGGCTATAGTTTTTTTAGTGAGATAAATGTCACACTCAATGCGCGACAACTTGCAGTTCAATGTAGCCCAGCTAGCCTAACTGACTTCAGCTGCAGCCTAACCGACAACCGGCACAGATGACCAGCCTAACCGACAGCAGACGTAGAAGCTTCTTTAAGTCAGGCCTATCTTAATACTCCCCGTAGTACCGTAAGACTGATGCCAGCACTGGTGTTGGTATGGCTACTGTTGGTGATAGCTGGCCGTCCGTCCTCGTACGGCAATCACAATGTAAACTCGTATTGAGCTGAGGGATGTGTATAATAACTAGGCCTACCCAGCTTTCCCTTGAATTTTTGGTGACGTAAGATCGGAAAATTGTAAGTGTTTCATGGTAAAACGATTTAATAGCCGACAGTAAAAAGATTAATAAAAGCCATTTCTTCAATCTCTAAATTGTAAAAATACAAGCAGGCCTCAGACGCCTACATAGGCCTACGTTTACTCCATATTGGTTAGGCTGGTTAACGCAAAATGTATCACACTCGAGTTTAGTTGATATTTAGCTTGCAAAGAAGATAACAAAATTAACCTTTACCCTTACCCTTATGATCCATTTCTGGAACTATTTCACTCTTTGCGTAACATATATCCTTATAATGTTGATATTTTCTATGAAACAGCTTTGAACGATTGAAAATGCAGATGATTCAGTGTTCTTCGTCCATTATTTTTGTCGCCCTAAATTTGTTAATCCAGTAGTATTTTCACGGCCTGTGATTGGTTGATCCAACGCGATTTTTTCGCGTCGCGAATGAATTCGCTCCGTGAGCGATTTTATTTTTATCGCGCGGTTAAAAAAACGCGTCGCGTTCGATTTGTATGTACTAATGCATAATGTGTGTACGCGTTTTTGGCATCGCGTCGCTCTAGCAAAATCGCGTCGCGTCGCGTTTGGTGTGTCACGGCCTTAAGGCTTCGCTTAAGGCTTCGCTTAAGGCTTCGCTTAAGGCTTCGCTTAGCGCTTCGCTTGGCGCTGCGCTTGACGCTGCGCTTGACGCTGCGCTTAGCGCTGCGCTTGGCGCTGCGCTTGACGCTGCGCTTGGCGCTGCGCTTGGCGCTGCGCTTGGCGCTGCGCTTGGCGCTGCGCTTGGCGCTTCGCATGGCGCTTCGCTTGGCGCTTCGCTTAGCGCTTTGCCTAGCGCTTCGCTTAGCGCTTCGCCGAACGCTTCGCCGAACGCTTCACCGAACGCTTCGCCGAACGCTTCTCCGAACGCTTCGCCGAGTGCTTCGCCGAACGCTTCGCCAAACGATTCGCCGAACGCTTCGCCGAACGCTGCGCTCGACGCTGCGCTCAACGCTGCGCTTAACGCTGCGCTCAACGTTGCGTTTAACTATGCGCTTAATGCTGCGCTTGCCTATGCGCTCAACTATGCGCCCAACGCAGCGCTGCGCTTAACGCTGCCCTTAACGCTGCGTTTAACGCTTCGCTTTCATCCAAAAGGGGCAAAATTGCTACTTATCATCTCCCGCAATGCCAGGATACACTCCGTAAGCATGACACGAGGCATGCTACAGTATTAAGCCGCCATATGGAAATGTTGTTTTGACAGAACGATAGATTTCCCAGAGCACGGGTGGAATGGTTGATGGTCATCTTATTATAGATCGAATGGATGGGCCGGCAGCTCCTGATGCAGTGGTAGAACTAATGTCGTGCACATGCCCAGGAAAGTGTGAATTTCCTAGCTGCACATGCTTACAGCATGGAATGAAGTGTAAATTGAGAACGTGCACTGACCAGGATTTAGAGGGAAATACTAATTCAGATGCTTCCGATCGTGAGGGTGAAGATGATTATAGATAAAGGTGATACATGGATGTATCAATATTGAGTGTTAAAACAGTGTGAACATTATAGAATGTGAACTGGTAATATTCTCCATATATTAAAAAAATATTTACCAGCTTTTGGTTAAGCACAATTTAATGTATTGGGTGGAAAAATGGCATAGATTTGTAATCCTCTGTTTGTGAATCAAGCATGTCAAGGGCGGATTCAGATAGGGCAAAGGTGAGATCCACCCCAATTAAGATCCATCCCAATACCCATATCATTTAACGGTTAATCAATGTTCTATAGGTGATTGTATTGTATTCACCATTCTCATTTGACTATTGCACAATTTTTATAATTTTTATGTGCCAAATCTCATATCAATATATGTAAGTTTTTATCAACGGAATGTTCCTGCATAACATTATTTACACTTACCTGCCATTACGTAGATCATTGTAATTTAAATGCTGATATGTGTGTTCCATTTTAATTCCCCTTGTCCTTTGTGGAAACTTAATTTGTCATTGCAAAGTTGTTATAGCGGGACATTAAATGCAAATAGTAAGGACATTTATTCTTAGGTCATGTGGAAGATAATCATTGTTTTATTCAATTAGTAGCAAATTAACAACATAAGCCCTCAGAATTGAAAGCAGATTTAATGTATTTAAACCTGTCTTCAAACGCTATCTAAATTCACCTCAGAAAAATCTAGGCATGTTTTTAGAGCTGTCTATGCAATCAACTTGATCAAAATTATTTCAGATGAAGTATTTAAATTTCTTTGAAGTATTAATGTTACACTAAAAGACTTAAACATATACTGTGTCTTTTACTAACTAAAATCTGTTCAAAATTTGAAATGATTTTGCTTAGTCCATTGAAGTGTTCTGTCAACATTGTGACTGAATCTGTAGAGCACCTATACTAGGGTGTTTCAGCTTGTTTAAAAAAGAAGAAGTAAAAATGCATAGAAAATGAGTTTTGAAATGATTAGCAGAGTTATGCTGGTTTACTTTTGTGGAATTGCAAATTTGTATTTCTTTTACGTGGTCTCATGATTAGCATCTGAACCCTCTCACGTGGTCTCATGATTAGCATCTGAACCCTCTCACGTGGTCTAATGATTAGCATCTGAACCTCTCATGTGGTTTAATGATTAGTTTCTGAACCCTTGCATGTGGTCTCTAATTAGCATCTGAACCCTCGCATGTGGTCTCATGTTTAGCATCTGAATCCTCTCACGTGGTCTAATAATTAACATCTGAACCCTCTCATGTGGTTTAATGATTAGCATCTGAACCCCTCATGTGGTTTCATGATAATCATCTGAGCCCTCTCACGTGGTCTAATGATCAGCATCTGAACCTTCGCATGTGGTCTCATGATTAGCATCTGAACCCTCTCACGTGGTCTAATGATTAGCATCTAAACCTCTCACGTGGTCTAATGATTAACATTTGAACCCTCTCATGTGGTTTAATAATTAGCATCTGAACCCTCTCATGTGGTCTAATGATTAACATCTGAACCCTTTCATGTGGTCTAATGATTAGCATCTGAACCCTCTCATGTGGTATAATGATTAGCATATGAACCCTTTCACGGGGTCTAATGATTAGCATCTGAACCCTCTCACGTGGTCTAATGATTATCATCTGAACGCTTTCATGTGGTCTATTGATTAGCATCTGAACCCTCTCATGTGGTCTAATGATTATCATCTAAACCCTCTCATGTGGTCTAATAATTATCATCTCAATGCTCTCATGTGGTCTAATGATTAACGTCTGAACCCTCTCACGTGGTCTAATGATTAGCATCTGAACCTCTCATGTGGTTTTATGATTAGCATCTGAACCTTTTTCAAACGTTATTCAAATTCTCCTAAAAAATCCTAGGCACTGTGTTAGAACCCTCTGTACAATCAATTTGATCATAAGACATTTTAGATGAAGTTTTTTAATCTCTTTGAATAATCAATGCTGCACTAAAACCTTAAGACTTTGCGTAACATTTGTTCGAAATTTCCGATGATTTAGTCAATTGAAATGTTTTCGAATAACTCGAAATGCCAAACAAAATTTAGCATGACTTATGATACTTAAATTGATATTAATTTGTGGTAGAATACTTTACCCGTTGTAAGCCTTTAACCTAACAATACTTGCATATTTTCTGAAAATACTAACGTACAAGTCAGTGGTCTAGTTAAAGTTCCGAAATCTGTTATCATATCTTCCTGGGTTCGAATCTACGGACACAAGAGATTAGATTTTGTATTTTGAGACTGTGTTTTAGTAGATGTTTACAAATTCTTCTCTTTTTTATTAAAATGTCTATTTTTTCATGTTGTATGTTTAATCAAAATTTTCTTTCGTGACAAATAAAAGTTTCGTTTTATATTTACAGCTTATATTTTGTCTTTAAATTAAAAAAAACAAGAGATTCTTAGAAGGCGCCCCCTCAAAAAAAAAAAAAAAAAAATCATAATCCAGCGACTTGTAGTTTTACCTTTTACCAATATTGGATGATGAAATACTTGAGACACTCACTATTAAAAAAAAAAAATCGAAATATATACAAATATAGAATCCTCACCACCCCTCCCCCCTCCTCTTGTCACTGAGCAGGAAATTAATTATTAAAAGACGCCAAAGAAACTCCAGCTACTTGTACTTTTACTTCCGCATTCCATTCCCTTGAACAAAATACTTTAGACATTCACTTACTATTTTAAAAAAATCGGAAAATATCCGATTATACAATCAATAACATACCCCAGCCCCCGCCCATGAGCAAGAAATTATTAAAAGACCCCAAAAGAATCCAGCAACTTTACTTTTCCTTCCGTGTTCAAGTCTCGGACAATCTTGGACAAAATACTTCAGACACTCACTTACTATTTTTAAATATCGACAAATATCCAAATATACAATCAATAATGTACTCCCTCCCCCCTCTCCCAGCCCTGATAAAGAAATTATTAAAAGACGCCAAAAAAATCCAGCGACTTGTACTTTTACTTCCGTGTTCCAGTCTCGGACAATCTTTAACAAAATACTTGAGACACTCTCTTACTATTTTAAAATATCGAAGTGTATCCAAATATATAATCAATACAACAACAACAAAACCTGCTCCCCCCTCCCCCTCCCTCCCCCTCCCCTTCCTTCCGCCACTGAACAGGAAATTATTAAAAGACGCCAAAAACTCCCGCCACTTGTACTTTTATTTCCGCTTTCCAGTCTCTTGGGCAAAATACTTGAGACACTCAACTTACTATTTTAAAAACTCGAAAAATATATAAATATACAATTAATGAAATACCACAGCCCCCGACCCAATTATTGAAAGACGCCAAGAGAATCCAGCGACTTGTACTTTTACTTCCGTGTTCCAGTCTTGGACAATCTTTAACAAAATACTTGAGACACTGACTTACTCTTTAAAAAAATCGAAGTTTATCCAAATACACAATCAATAAAATCCCTCCCCACCCCCACCCTCTGGCCCCTGACCAAGAAATATCAAAAGACGCCAAAGAAACTCCAGCCACTTGTACTTTTACTTCCGCGTTCCAGTTTCTTGGACAAATTACTTGAGACATTCACTTACTATTTAAAAAAAATTGAAACATATTCATATATACCTTCAATAAAATACCACCTCCATCACCCTCCCCACCTGCCCCTAAGCAAGCAATTATTAAAAGACGCCAAAAGAATCCAGCGACTTTGTACTTTTACTTTCTCGTTTCAGTCTGAGACAGTCTGAGATTGTCTCAGACAGTCTCAGACAATCTTGGACAAAATACTTGAGACACTCACTTACTATTTTTTTTTAAATCGAAATATATCCAGCTTTATAATCAATAAAATACTCCCCATGCCACCTTTCAATGTTGGACTAAAAAAATTCTGCATTACCTTCTTTTGATTGCACGGTAGTGTAAGTCAACTATCAGACTATATATGCCAACATTGAATGGGAGGAGTGTGAAAGGGAGGTGATTTTTGGCGCTGTGGAAGAGGGCAAAGGGGTGAAAATGAATTTAAATCATGCTCTTAACGCCATTAACATTCCCATGGCTGTATGGTCTACAATAACCCAATAGATATATTTTATACGAAAAATAAAGAAAGAATTTTGACAACAGATTTATCAGAACTGCAGAAAATACAATTGATTACTAAAGTGTTGTAAGGAATTTTGTCCAAGATTGTAGAGCCTGGTGGGCAAGTGGGTGAGAATGGCGAGAAAAGCACTAACGTAACAGGGATTGTAATGTCATTCACAAGCTTAAGAACGGTGATGGTAATATTTGTACTGCAATTTTGAACAGTCTAGTCCACTCTCCAGATCGAAAGATCTCCCGATTGGGAGATCAAGATATGCGCAGTGACCATAGTTTAAACTCTTCAACATTTTAGACGTTATTTTTTATTTTGCTTTTCAGATTATATTATTCTAAAGTTGTATACTTTGAAAATGATAGTGAGATTGATATGTCTGTTTTGGTACAATTTGAGCTTTTGCTGTTGAAACAATTTTCAAATCTGCTCTTTATAAACTATTGAAATGAATCTTATAAACATAACCTAAAAATTCCGTAGTGAAAGTCAAATTTGGGCTGGTGAAAATGCAGAAAATAATTTTATCGTTCTGTTGCACCAATAAAATTACAATATTTTGTATGCATTTTTCCTACCTTTGGCTTAAACCTATTTTACCGCTATGTATTTCTTTAGAGATATTTGAATTTGGAAAATGCATTGTGGGTTATAATGAAAAGAAATCTTCCGATTGGGAGATCTGCTGATCGGGAGCGTGAACTGGCCTGTTGAATGAATTGAAAATGTTTTTTAATGAGGAACTGTACAGTAGGGGTGTTACTTCGACAGACCGTATTTTTCAGACTATAATAACAGCAAAAAACCACCTAGTATTGCTGCTGTAAATTCATGCATTTTTCCTACCTTTGGCTTAAACCTATTTTACCGATATGTATTTCTTTAAAGAGATTTGAATTTGGAAAAATGCATTGTGGGTTATAATGAAAAGAGATCTCCCTTGATGCGTGTATGTAAGAAGGTATTATTTACTTTTCTAAACGGTAAAGCCCCCGGAAGAGATGGCATCCGATTATTATAAGCCTTTTGGCCTCTCATAGGGAATTTCGTAACTAATGCTTTGAGTTTTTCTAATAACGTATTATACAGGCTTCACTAAAAATCGTTTTATTGGTAAAAATATTCGTTTTAATCTCGATCTCGTTGACTACTATTCGAACCTTGATGAAAAGGGTAGATTCTTTTAGTTGATTTTAAAAGGTTTTCGGCAGATTGAAAAGGGATTTTATTTTCAAATACCTGAAGTTTTTTTTTTTGAGAAAGCTTTAGTCGGTGGATTAAGACCTTTCATTCTGATAACAGTGCCTGTGTTATAAATAATGGTTACTTATCTGCTTTTAAGATTACAAGGGGTGTAGCACAGGGATATAGTTCCTATATTTTTCTTATATGTGCTGAGGTTTTAGCGCTAAGCATAAATTGTAATCTTGTGATTAAAGGGTTTTCTGTTTTTGGTATCAATGTTAAGATAATGCAGTACGCGGATGATACAATCTTTTCCTTGACGGTAGCTTTGAGACACTCTTAGAAGTTCATGACTTTAAAGCGGTAGGTAACGTTTGAAAACATTCATTGCACTATGTCTCACGGAGATACATCTGTCATGTTGTTGATAATTTACCGCATCCTGCCTGTGGGAAATACGAGCAATCAATTCATTGACGAGTTATTTGTTTCTCTTGCAAATACGTCGCGTCTTTAAAAGATCTTCTTATTATGGGGGACTTTAATCTGCACCTCGATGATAAACTTTCTCCAGACACTATGAAATTTAAAAACTTTATTATGTCTCTCAGTTTACAATCTCTTATATCTGAGCCTACACATGTTTCTGGTCATTGCCTGGACACTGTCATCACTAGAACTGGCTTAACATGAATGAATGTTGCAATGTTAGTTATCCCTTCATATATCTCCAATCATAATTTCATCAATATGTCGATTAATATTAACAAACCTGAAAGGATTAAATTGACAGTAACTTCCCGTAATTTACGAGCAATTGACATTGATTCTTTTAAGCAAGACATTTCTGCATTGGATGGAAATGTACCACAGACTGTTGTGGGTGCACTTGATGAATACAATTCTGTCTTATCTTCTGTTCTGAAGAAACATGCCCCACTGGCTACAAAAGTGGTAACTGTACGCCCTGATACTGCCTGGTATAATCCAGAAATACGGAAAGCAAAAGTTCTACGAAGAATACAGAACGCAAAGCGAATAAATCCAGTACTGTTACCAATCGTCAAGCGGACAAAAATCAGACAAAGTATGTGAGCAGTCTCTGTAACAACGCTAAAATGGAATACTATAAGAGAAGCACCATCGAGTCAAAATCGGACAAGAAGAAATTGTTCAATACAGCAAAATCTCTTCTTGTTGGAAAAGCCGAACCTATCTATCCATCCGACACTAAACCTAAAACTCTACTTACCAATTTTGCTGAATTCTTTAAGGACAAATTCACGAAAATACATGTCAGTATTAGGAAGGATTTAGCAAAAAAAACCATGAAGGATTTTCAAGTTGAACCAGCTTGCAGTGATACCGCTAGATTCCACGCGTGTGCAACTGCGTCGGAAGAAGAGATACAGAAACTTGTTACCAATTCATCTACAGCATATTGCAAGAGTGATCCACTTGCTACTAAAATGGTAAACTTATGCAGCTCTGAGTTGGTTCCAGCTATTACTAAAATAATCAACTTATCTCTACAGAGCAATACGGTGCCTGCTGCAATGAAGGAAGCCATTGTTAAACCATTGCCCAAAAAATAAGGTTTAAATCAAGATGTATACAAAAATTATCGCCCAGTGTCCAATTTAAGCCCTATATCTAAACTCTGCGAAAAGTGGTGGCTTCACAACTTAACAAATACATCTCAGATCATAATCTAGCTGAAGGGTTTCAGTCAGCTTACTGTCGCCTCCATTCTACAGAAACTGCTCTCCTTAGATAGAAATGGAGGGAGGATAGAAATGGGAAAGGAGGATAGGAAATGGAGAGGAGAATAGAAATAAAGAGGGGAAATAGAAATGGGAGAGGGGAGGATAGAAATGGAGAGGAGGATAGGAAATGGAGAGGAGGATAGAAATGGAGAGGAGGGGATATAAATGGAAAGGAGGATAGGAAATGGAGAGGAGGATAGAATGGGAAGGGGGAGGATAGGAAATAGAGAGAGAGAGAGAGAGAGGGGGATAGAAACGGGAGAGGGGAGGATAAAACAGAGAGGGGAGAATATAAATAAAGAGGGAGAAGGAAATGGAGAGGGGAGGATAGAAATGGAAAGGAGAATACAAATGGAAAGAAGAGGATAGAAATGGAGAGGGGAGGATACAAATGGAAAGGGAGATAGAAATGGAAAGAGGAGGATAGAAATGAGAGAGGAGGATAGAAATGGAAAGGAGGATACAAACAAAGAGGAGAATAGAAATAGAGAGAGAGGTGGATAGAAATGGAGAGAGGAGGATAGAAATGAGGAGGGAGGATATAAATGGAGAGGGAGGATATAAATGGAGGAGGATAAAAACAAGAGGACGATAGAAATAGAGAGAGAGAGAGAGGAGAGAGAGAGAGAGAGAGAGAGAGAGAGAGAGAGAGAGAGAGAGAGAGAGAGAGAGAGAGAGAGAGAGAGAGAGAGGATAGATAAGAAAAGTGGAGGATAAAATGGAGAGGGGAGGAATAGAAATGGAAAGGAGTGGGATTGAAATGGAAAGGGAAGGATATTTAATGAAAAGGAGGATAGGAAATGGAGAGGAGGATAGAAACAGACAGAGGAGGAAGTGGAGAGGAGTGATAGAAATGGAAAGGAGGATAGAAATGGGAAGGAGGATAGAAAATGGAGAGGAGGATAGAACAAAGGGGGAGGATAGAAAAGGGAAAGGGGAGGATAGGAAATGGAAAGGGGAGGATAGGAATAGAGAGGAGGATAGAAATGGGAAGGGGAGGATAGAAATAGAGAGAGAGAGGAGAGGGGGAGTAGAAATGGAGATGGGAGGATAAAAACAGAGAGGAGAATAGAAATAAAGAGGGGAGAATAGAAATGGAGAGGGGAGGATAGAAATGGCGAGGGAGGATACAAATGGAAAGGAGAGGATAGGGAAATGGAGAGGAGGATAGAAATGGAGAGAAGAGGATAGAAAATGGAGAGGGGAGGATAGAAATGGAGAGGGAGGATAGGAAATAAAGGGGGAGGAAAGAAATGGAAAGGAGGATTGAAATGGAAAGGGGAGGATAGAAATGGAAAGAAGAGGATAGAAATGGAGAGAGGAGGATAGAAATGGAAAGGGGAGGATACAAAGAGGGGAGAATAGAAATAGAGAGAGAGGTGGATAGGAAATGGAGAGAGGAGGATATAAATGGGAGAGGGGAGGATAGAAATGGAGAGGGGAGGATATAAATGGAGAGGGGAGGATAAAACGAGAGGGATGATAGAAATAGAGAGAGAGAGAGAGAGAGAGAGAGAGAGAGAGAGAGAGAGAGAGAGAGAGAGAGAGAGAGAGGATTGATATGAAAAGTGGAGGATAGAAATGGAGAGGAGAATAGAAAATGGAAAGGAGGATTGAAATGGAAAGGGGAGGATATTAATGGAAAAGGAGGATAGAAATGGATTGGGGAGGATAGAAATAGACAGGGAGGATAGAAAATGGAGAGAAGAGGATAGAAATGGAGAGGGGAGGAGAAATGGAGAGGAGGATAGGAAATAAAGGGGGATAGGAAATGGAAAGGGAGGATATAACAGAGAGGGAGGATATAAATGTGGAGAGGAGGATAGAAATAAAGGGGGAGGATAGAAATGGAAAGGAGGAGGATAGAAATGAGAGGAGGATACAAATGAAAGGGAGTGATAGAAATGGAGAGGGAGAATATTAGAAATAAAGAGGGAGAATAGAAATGAGAGAGGGGAGGATAGAAATGGAGAGGGGAGGATAGAAATGAGAGGGGAGGATAGAAATGGAGAGGGAGGATATAAATGAAAGGGTAGGATAGAAATGGAGAGGGGAGGATAGAAATAGAGAGGGGAGGATAGGAAATAGAGAGGGAGGATATAAAAATGGAAAGGGGAGATAGGAAATGGAGAGGGGAGGATAGAAATGGAGAGGGAGGATACAAATGGAAAGGGGAGATACAAATGAGAGGGAGGATAGAAATGGAAAAGGAGGATAAAATGGAGAGGAGGATAGAAATAGAAAGGAGGATAGAAATGAAAAGGAGGATATAAATGGAAAGGGGAGGATATAAAATGGATTGGGGAGGATAGAAATGAGA
>JAIGNY010000922.1:0-40278 GCA_020152595.1 Chiridota heheva
AAATGACAGCCAAAAGCATCCCACTGACCAACTGCAGATCCTCAATTTTCGTCATTTTTCATTGGTTGTATGGTATGATAGTGACCTCCTTTGACCAAACATCCCAGATTTGGACGATATTTAACTTTCTATAATACAAAAGTATTACACATTCATTTCTCAAATATTGTCTAGATCTAGTTGGTTTCCTAGAAATGATGAAGAAATTTCTCCTGTACCATTTGTAAATTGTGCATTTTGACCATATTTTGACAGATTTTCATTAAAAACGTTCCCCCATGTAGCTCAAACTAATATTTTACAGTATTTTGAAATTATCTAATATCAGAGATTGAGGTTGCATCATTGTGTAGAAAATCAAAAAGATCTCAATCAGTATTCTAGAAATGACAGCTAAAAAGCATCCAGCTAATAAGCGACCAGCCAGATCCCTCAATTTCGTCATTTTTATTGGTTGTATGGGTATGACCATGACCTCCCTTGACCCAACATCCCCAGATTTGGTCCATATTGAACTTTTCTATGATACTACGGTATTTACACATTAACATCTCAAATATTGTCTAGATCTAGATGCTTTCCTAAAAATGAAGAAGAAAATCATTCTTGTACCTTAAAATGTTGTGCCGTTTTTACAAATTTTGAAAGATTTCAATCAAAAGCGTGCCCCATGTAATTCAAACTAATTTTTAAAGTATTTTTGACCTTATTTAATATCAGCAATTACAGTTACATCATTGTTTAGAAAATCAACAAGATCAATAAGTATTCAAGAAATGACAGCCAAAAAGCATCCCGCTGACCAACCGCAGATCCTCCATTTTTGTCATTTTCATTGGTTGTATGGGTATAATAGTGACCCTCTTTGACCAAACAACCCCAGATTTGGACGATATTTAACTTTTTTATACAACAAATGTATTTACACATTCATATCTCAAAAATTGTCTAGATCTAGTTGGTTTCCTAGAAATGATGAAAAACATTGCTCCGGTACCCCTTGTATATGCATTTTTCACCAATTTTGAGCAGATTTCAATGAAAAGGTGCCCCCATGTAATTTAAACTAAATTTGTACAGTATGTTGAAATTATTTAATATCACAGGTCAAAGTTGTATCACTATTTAGAAATTCAACAAGATCCAATTGGTATTCTAGAAATGACAGCCAAAAACTACCCAGCGACCAACGCAGATCCTCCAATTTGTCATTTTATTGTTTGTATGGGTATAATCGTGACCTCCTTAACCCAACATCCCCAGATTTGGACGATATCTAACTTTTCTATAATACTGAAGGTACTTACATATTCATATCTCAAATATTGTCTAGATCTAGTTGGTTTCCCAGAAAAGATGAAGAAAATTGCCCTGTAACCCTTGAACTTGCATTTTCCCAAATTTTGACCATATTTCAATCAAAACGTGCCCCCATGTAATTCAAACTAATTTTTAAAAGTATTTTTGAACTTATTTAATATCAGCTGTTAAAGTCACATCGTTATTTAGAAAATCCACAAGATTCAGTAGGTATTCAAGAAATGACAGCCAAAAGCATCCCACTGACCAATTGTAGATCTTCCAATTTTCGTCATTTTCATTGGTTGTATGAGTATGATAGTGACCTCCTTTGACCCAACATCCCCAGATTTGGACGATATTTAACTTTTCTATAATACAAAGGTATTTACTTATTTATATCTCAAATATTGTCTAGGGATCTAGTTGGTTTCCTAAAAATGATGAAGAAAATTTTTCCTTACCCTTTGTAAATTGTGCATTTTCCCATATTCTGACCAGATTTTCATTAAAACGTTCCCCCATGTAGCTCAAACTAATATTTTACAGTATTTTTGAAATGATCTAATATCAGAGATTGAGGTTGCATCATTGTGTAGAAAATCAAAAAGATCCAATCAATATTCTAGAAATGACAGCTAATAAGCATCCCGCTGACCAGCCGCAGATCCCTCAATTTTCGTCATTTTTATTGGTTGTATGGGTATGACCATGACCTCCCTTGACCCATCATCCCCAGATTTAATCCATATTGATTTTTCTTTGATACTACGGTATTTACACATTAATATCTCAAATATTGTCTAGATCTAGATGCTTTCCTAAAAATGAAGAAGAAATTCATTCTTGTACCCCTAAAGATGTTGTGCCGTTTTTCACAAATTTTGAAAGACTTCAATCAAAACGTGCCCCCATGTAATTCAAACTAATTTTTGAAAAGTATTTTTGAACTTATTTAATATCAGCTGTTAAAGTCACATCGTTATTTAGAAAATCCACAAAATTCAGTAGGTGTTCAAGAAATGACAGCCAAAAAGCATCCCGCTGACCAACTGCAGATCCCCCAATTTTCGTCATTTTCATTGGTTGTATGGGTATGATAGTGACCTCCTTTGACCCAACATCCCCAGATTTGGACGATATTTAACTTTTCTATAATACAAAGGTATTTACACATTCATTTCTCAAATATTGTCTAGATCTAGTTGGTTTCCTAGAAATGATGAAGAAAATTTCTCCCGTACATTTTGTAAATTGTGCATTTTGACCAGATTTTGACCAGATTTTCATTAAAATGTTCCCCCCATGTAGCTCAAACTAATATTTTACAGTATTTTTGAAATGATCTAATATCAGAGATTGAGGTTGCATCATTGTGTAGAAAATCAAAAAGATCCAATCAGTATTCTAGAAATGACAGCTAATAAGCATCCCGCCGACCAGCCGCAGATCCTTCAATTTTCGTCATTTTTATTGGTTGTATGGGTATGACCATGACCTCCCTTGACCCATATTTTGACCAGATTTTTATTAAAACGGTAGCTCAAACTAATATTTTACAGTTTTTTTTAAATTATCTAATATCAGAGATTAAGGTTGCATCATTGTGTAGAAAATTAAAAAGATCTAATCAGTATTCTAGAAATGACAGCTAATAAGCATCCCTACGACCAGCCGCAGATCCTTCAATTTTCGTCATTTTTATTGGTTGTATGGGTATGACCATGACCTCCCTTGACCCAACATCCCCAGATTTGGTCCATATTGAACTTTTCTATGATACTACGGTATTTACACATTAACATCTCAAATATTGTCTAGATCTAGATGCTTTCCTAAAAATGAAGAAGAAAATCATTCTTGTACCCCTTAAAATGTTGTGCCGTTTTTTACAAATTTTGAAAGATTTCAATCAAAACGTGCCCCCATGTAATTCAAACTAATTTTTAAAGTATTTTTGACCTTATTTAATATCAGCAATTACAGTTACATCATTGTTTAGAAAATCAACAAGATCCAATAAGTATTCAAGAAATGACAGCCAAAAAGCATCCCGCTGACCAACCGCAGATCCTCCAACTTTGTCATTTTCATTGGTTGTATGGGTATCATAGTGACCCTCTTTGACCAAACAACCCCAGATTTGGACGATATTTAACTTTTTTATACAACAAATGTATTTACACATTCATATCTCAAAAATTGTCTAGATCTAGTTGGTTTCCTAGAAATGATGAAAAACATTGCTCCGGTACCCCTTGTATATGCATTTTTCACCAATTTTGAGCAGATTTCAATGAAAAGGTGCCCCCATGTAATTTAAACTAAATTTGTACAGTATGTTGAAATTATTTAATATCACAGGTCAAAGTTGTATCACTATTTAGAAATTCAACAAGATCCAATTGGTATTCTAGAAATGACAGCCAAAAAACTACCCAGCGACCAACCGCAGATCCTCCAATTTGTCATTTTTATTGTTTGTATGGGTATAATCGTGACCTCCCTTAACCCAACATCCCCAGATTTGGACGATATCTAACTTTTCTATAATACGAAGGTACTTACATATTCATATCTCAAATATTGTCTAGATCTAGTTGGTTTCCCAGAAAAGATGAAGAAAATTGCCCCTGTAACCCTTGAACTTGCATTTTCCCCAAATTATGACCATATTTCAATCAAAACGTGCCCCCATGTAATTCAAACTAATTTTTTAAAAGTATTTTTGAACTTATTTAATATCAGCTGTTAAAGTCACATCGTTATTTAGAAAATCCACAAGATTCAGTAGGTATTCAAGAAATGACAGCCAAAAAGCATCCCACTGACCAATTGTAGATCTTCCAATTTTCGTCATTTTCATTGGTTAATTGTATGAGTATGATAGTGACCTCCTTTGACCCAACATCCCCAGATTTGGACGATATTTAACTTTTCTATAATACGAAGGTACTTACTTATTTATATCTCAAATATTGTCTAGGGATCTAGTTGGTTTCCTAAAAATGATGAAGAAAATTTTTCCCGTACCCTTTGTAAATTGTGCATGTTCCCCATATTCTGACCAGATTTTCATTAAAACGTTCCCCCCATGTAGCTCAAACTAATATTTTACAGTATTTTTGAAATGATCTAATATCAGAGATTGAGGTTGCATCATTGTGTAGAAAATCAAAAAGATCCAATCAATATTCTAGAAATGACAGCTAATAAGCATCCCGCTGACCAGCCGCAGATCCCTCAATTTTCGTCATTTTTATTGGTTGTATGGGTATGACCATGACCTCCCTTGACCCATCATCCCCAGATTTAATCCATATTGATTTTTCTTTGATACTACGGTATTTACACATTAATATCTCAAATATTGTCTAGATCTAGATGCTTTCCTAAAAATGAAGAAGAAATTCATTCTTGTACCCCTAAAGATGTTGTGCCGTTTTTCACAAATTTTGAAAGACTTCAATCAAAACGTGCCCCCATGTAATTCAAACTAATTTTTGAAAAGTATTTTTGAACTTATTTAATATCAGCTGTTAAAGTCACATCGTTATTTAGAAAATCCACAAAATTCAGTAGGTGTTCAAGAAATGACAGCCAAAAAGCATCCCGCTGACCAACTGCAGATCCCCAATTTTGTCATTTTCATTGGTTGTATGGGTATGATAGTGACCTCCTTTGACCCAACATCCCCAGATTTGGACGATATTTAACTTTTCTATAATACAAAGGTATTTACACATTCATTTCTCAAATATTGTCTAGATCTAGTTGGTTTCCTAGAAATGATGAAGAAAATTTCTCCCCGTACATTTTGTAAATTGTGCATTTTGACCAGATTTTGACCAGATTTTCATTAAAATGTTCCCCCATGTAGCTCAAACTAATATTTTACAGTATTTTTGAAATGATCTAATATCAGAGATTGAGGTTGCATCATTGTGTAGAAAATCAAAAGATCCAATCAGTATTCTAGAAATGACAGCTAATAAGCATTGACCAAGATCCTTCAATTTCGTCATTTTTATTGGTTGTATGGGTATGACCATGACCTCCCTTGACCCATATTTTGACCAGATTTTTATTAAAACGGTAGCTCAAACTAATATTTTACAGTTTTTTTTAAATTATCTAATATCAGAGATTAAGGTTGCATCATTGTGTAGAAAATTAAAAAGATCTAATCAGTATTCTAGAAATGACAGCTAATAAGCATCCCGCCGACCAGCCGCAGATCCTTCAATTTTCGTCATTTTTATTGGTTGTATGGGTATGACCATGACCTCCCTTGACCCAACATCCCCAGATTTGGTCCATATTGAACTTTTCTATGATACTACGGTATTTACACATTAACATCTCAAATATTGTCTAGATCTAGATGCTTTCCTAAAAATGAAGAAGAAAATCATTCTTGTACCCCTTAAAATGTTGTGCCGTTTTTTACAAATTTTGAAAGATTTCAATCAAAACGTGCCCCCATGTAATTCAAACTAATTTTTAAAGTATTTTTGACCTTATTTAATATCAGCAATTACAGTTACATCATTGTTTAGAAAATCAACAAGATCCAATAAGTATTCAAGAAATGACAGCCAAAAAGCATCCCGCTGACCAACCGCAGATCCTCCAACTTTATCATTTTCATTGGTTGTATGGGTATAATAGTGACCCTCTTTGACCAAACAACCCCAGATTTGGACGATATTTAACTTTTTTATACAACAAATGTATTTACACATTCATATCTCAAAAATTGTCTAGATCTAGTTGGTTTCCTAGAAATGATGAAAAACATTGCTCCGGTACCCCTTGTATATGCATTTTTCACCAATTTTGAGCAGATTTCAATGAAAAGGTGCCCCCATGTAATTTAAACTAAATTTTTGTACAGTATGTTGAAATTATTTAATATCACAGGTCAAAGTTGTATCACTATTTAGAAATTCAACAAGATCAATTGGTATTCTAGAAATGACAGCCAAAAACTACCCAGCGACCAACCGCAGATCCTCCAATTTGTCATTTTTATTGTTTGTATGGGTATAATCGTGACCTCCTTAACCCAACATCCCCAGATTTGGACGATATCTAACTTTTCTATAATACGAAGGTACTTACATATTCATATCTCAAATATTGTCTAGATCTAGTTGGTTTCCCAGAAAAGATGAAGAAAATTGCCCCTGTAACCCTTGAACTTGCATTTTCCCAAATTTGACCATATTTCAATCAAAAGCGTGCCCCCATGTAATTCAAACTAATTTTTTAAAGTATTTTTGAACTTATTTAATATCAGCTGTTAAAGTCACATCGTTATTTAGAAAATCCACAAGATTCAGTAGGTATTCAAGAAATGACAGCCAAAAAGCATCCCACTGACCAATTGTAGATCTTCCAATTTTGTCATTTTTTGGTTAATTGTATGAGTATGATAGTGACCTCCTTTGACCCAACATCCCCAGATTTGGACGATATTTAACTTTTCTATAATACAAAGGTATTTACTTATTTATATCTCAAATATTGTCTAGATCTAGTTGGTTTCTAAAATGATGAAGAAAATTTTTCCCGGGTACCCTTTGTAAATTGTGCATTTTCCCCATATTCTGACCAGATTTTCATTAAAACGTTCCCCCATGTAGCTCAAACTAATATTTTACAGTATTTTTGAAATGATCTAATATCAGAGATTGAGGTTGCATCATTGTGTAGAAAATCAAAAGATCCAATCAATATTCTAGAAATGACAGCTAATAAGCATCCCGCTGACCAGCCGCAGATCCTCAATTTTGTCATTTTTATTGGTTGTATGGGTATGACCATGACCTCCTTGACCCATCATCCCCAGATTTAATCCATATTGATTTTTCTTTGATACTACGGTATTTACACATTAATATCTCAAATATTGTCTAGATCTAGATGCTTTCCTAAAAATGAAGAAGAAATTCATTCTTGTACCCCTAAAGATGTTGTGCCGTTTTTCACAAATTTTGAAAGACTTCAATCAAAACGTGCCCCCATGTAATTCAAACTAATTTTTGAAAAGTATTTTTGAACTTATTTAATATCAGCTGTTAAAGTCACATCGTTATTTAGAAAATCCACAAAATTCAGTAGGTGTTCAAGAAATGACAGCCAAAAAGCATCCCGCTGACCAACTGCAGATCCCCCAATTTTTGTCATTTTCATTGGTTGTATGGGTATGATAGTGACCTCCTTTGACCCAACATCCCCAGATTTGGACGATATTTAACTTTTCTATAATACAAAGGTATTTACACATTCATTTCTCAAATATTGTCTAGATCTAGTTGGTTTCCTAGAAATGATGAAGAAAATTTCTCCCGTACATTTTGTAAATTGTGCATTTTGACCAGATTTTGACCAGATTTGCATTAAAACGTTCCCCCCATGTAGCTCAAACTAATATTTTACAGTATTTTTGAAATTATCTAATATCAGAGATTGAGGTTGCATCATTGTGTAGAAAATCAAAAAGATCCAATCAGTATTCTAGAAATGACAGCTAATAAGCATCCCGCCGACCAGCTAAGATCCCTCAATTTTCGTCATTTTTATTGGTTGTATGGGTATGACCATGACCTCCCTTGACCCAACATCCCCAGATTTGGTCCATATTGAACTTTTCTATGATACTACGGCATTTACACATTAATATCTCAAATATTGTCTAGATCTAGATGCTTTCATAAAAATGAAGAAGAAAAGCATTCTTGTACCCCTTAAAATGTTGTGCCGTTTTTCACAAATTTTAAAAGATTTCAATCAAACGTGCCCCCATGTAATTCAAACTAATTTTAAATTATTTTTGATCTTATTTAATATCAGCAATTAAAGTTACATCATTGTTTATAAAATCAACAAGATCCAATAAGTATTCAAGAAATGACAGCCAAAAAGCATCCCGCTGACCATCTGCAGATCCCCCAATTTTTGTCATTTTCATTGGTTGTATGGGTATGATAGTAACCTCCTTTGACCAAACATCCCCAGATTTGAACGATATTTAACTTTTCTATAATACAAATGTATTTACTCATTCATATCTCAAAAATTGTCTAGATCTAGTTGGTTTCCCTAGAAATGATGAAAAACATTGCTCCGGTACCCCTTGTATATGCATTTTTTACCAATTTTGACCAGATTTCAAGGAAAAGGTGTCCCCATGTAATTTAAACTAATAAAAAATTTTTACAGTATGTTGAAATTATTTAATATCACAGGTCAAAGTTATATCACTATTTAGAAATTCAACAAGATCAATTGGTATTCTAGAAATGACAGCCAAAAACTACCCAGCGACCAAGCGCAGATCCTCCAATTTGTCATTTTTATTGTTTGTATGGGTATAATCGTGACCTCCCTTCACCCAACATCCCCAGATTTGGACGATATCTAACTTTTCTACAATACGAAGGTACTTACATATTCATATCTCAAATAGTGTCTAGATCTAGTTGGTTTCCCAGAAAGGATGAAGAAAATTGCCCCTGTAACCCTTAAACTTGCATTTTCCCCAAATTTTGACCATATTTCAATCAAAACGTGCCCCCATGTAATTCAAACTAATTTTTTTAAAGTATTTTTGAACTTATTTAATATCAGCTGTTAAAGTCACATCGTTATTTAGAAAATCCACAAGATTCAGTAGGTATTCAAGTAATGACAGCCAAAAAGCATCCCACTGCCCAATTGCAGATCCCCCAATTTTCGTCATTTTCATTGGTTGTATGAGTATGATAGTGACCTCCTTTGACCCAACATCCCCAGATTTGGACGATATTTAACTTTTCTATAATACAAAGGTATTTACACATTCATTTTTCAAATATTGTCTAGATCTAGTTGGTTTTCTAGAAATGATGAAGAAAATTTCTTCCGTACCATTTGTAAATTGTGCATTTTCCCCATATTTTGACCAGATTTTTATTAAAACGGTAGCTCAAACTAATATTTTACAGTTTTTTTTAAATTATCTAATATCAGAGATTAAGGTTGCATCATTGTGTAGAAAATCAAAAGATCTAATCAGTATTCTAGAAATGACAGCTAATAAGCATCCCGCCCGACCAGCCGCAGATCCTTCAATTTTGTCATTTTTAGTGGTTGTATGGGTATGACCATGACCTCCCTTGACCCAACATCCCCAGATTTGGTCCATATTGAACTTTTCTATGATACTACGGTATTTACACATTAACATCTCAAATATTGTCTAGATCTAGATGCTTTCCTAAAAATGAAGAAGAAAATCATTCTTGTACCCCTTAAAATGTTGTTCCGTTTTTCACAAATTTTGAAAGAATTCAATCAAAGCGTGCCCCCATGTAATTCAAACTAATTTTTAAAGTATTTTTGAACTTATTTAATATCAGCAATTACAGTTACATCATTGTTTAGAAAATCAACAAGATCCAATAAGTATTCAAGAAATGACAGCCAAAAAGCATCCCGCTGACCAACCGCAGATCCTCCAATTTTTGTCATTTTCATTGGTTGTATGGGTATAATAGTGACCCTCTTTGACCAAACAACCCCAGATTTGGACGATATTTAACTTTTTATACAACAAATGTATTTACACATTCATATCTCAAAATTGTCTAGATCTAGTTGGTTTCCTAGAAATGATGAAAAAATTGCTCCAATACCCCTTGTATATGCATTTTTCACCAATTTTGAGCAGATTTCAATGAAAAGGTGCCCCCATGTAATTTAAACTAATTTTTTACAGTATGTTGA
This sequence comes from Chiridota heheva, assembly GCA_020152595.1. NCBI lineage: Eukaryota > Metazoa > Echinodermata > Holothuroidea > Apodida > Chiridotidae > Chiridota > Chiridota heheva. Next base: position 10,072 of record JAIGNY010000922.1, read on the forward strand.
AATTATTTAATATCACAGGTCAAAGTTATATCACTATTTAGAAATTCAACAAGATCCAATCGGTATTCAAGAAATGACAGCCAAAAAACTACCCAGCGACCAAGCGCAGATCCTCCAATTTGTCATTTTTATTGTTTGTATGGGTATAATCGTGACCTCCCTTCACCCAACATCCCCAGATTTGGATGATATCTAACTTTTCTACAATACGAAGGTACTTACATATTCATATCTCAAATAGTGTCTAGATCTAGTTGGTTTCCCAGAAAGGATGAAGAAAATTGCCCCTGTAACCCTTAAACTTGCATTTTCCCCAAATTTTGACCATATTTCAATCAAAACGTGCCCCCATGTAATTCAAACTAATTTTTTTAAAGTATTTTTGAACTTATTTAATATCAGCTGTTAAAGTCACATCGTTATTTAGAAAATCCACAAGATTCAGTAGGTATTCAAGTAATGACAGCCAAAAAGCATCCCACTGCCCAATTGCAGATCCTCCAATTTTCGTCATTTTCATTGGTTGTATGAGTATGATAGTGACCTCCTTTGACCCAACATCCCCAGATTTGAACGATATTTAACTTTTCTATGATACAAATGTATTTACACATTCATTTCTCAAATATTATCTAGATCTAGTTGGTTTCCTAGAAATTATGAAGAAAATTTTTCCCGTAACCTTTGTAAATTGTGCATTTTCCCCATATTCTGACCAGATTTTCATTAAAACGTTTCCCCCATGTAGCTCAAACTAAAATTTTACAGTATTTTTGAAATTATCTAATATCAGAGATTGAGGTTGCATCATTGTGTAGAAAATCAAAAAGATCCAATCAATATTCTAGAAATGACAGCTAATAAGCATCCCGCCGACCAGCCGCAGATCCTTCAATTTTCGTCATTTTTATTGGTTGTATGGGTATGACCATGACCTCCCTTGACCCAACATCCCCAGATTTGGTCCATATTGAACTTTTCTATGATACTACGGTATTTACACATTAATATCTCAAATATTGTCTAGATCTACTTGCTTTCCTAAAAATGAAGAATAAATTCATCATTGTACCCCTTAAAATGTTGTGCCGTTTTTCACAAATTTTGAAAGATTTCAATCAAAACATGCCCCCATGTTATTTAAACTAGTTTTTAAAGTATTTTTGAACTTAATTAATATCAGCAATTACAATTACATCATTCTTTAGAAAATCAACAAGATCCAATAAGTATTCAAGAAATGACAGCCAAAAAGCATCCCGCTGACCAACCGCAGATCCTCCAATTTTTGTCATTTTCATTGGTTGTAAGGGTATGATAGTGACCTCCTTTGACCAAACATCCCCAGATTTCGACGATATTTAACTTTTTTATACAACAAATGTATTTACACATTCATATCTCAAAAATTGTCTAGATCTAGTTGGTTTCTTAGAAATGATGAAAAAAATTGCTCCGGTACCCCTTGTATATGCATTTTTCACCAATTTTGAGCAGATTTCAATGAAAAGGTGCCCCCATGTAATTTAAACTAATTTTTTACAGTATGTTGAAATTATTTAATATCACAGGTCAAAGTTATATCACTATTTAGAAATTCAACAAGATCCAATTGGTATTCTAGAAATGACAGCCAAAAAACTACCCAGCGACCAACCGCAGATCCTCCATTTTGTCAGTTTTATTGTTTGTATGGGTATAATCGTGACCTCCCTTGACCCAACATCCCCAGATTTGGTCCATATTGAACTTTTCTATGATACTACGGTATTTACACATTATCTCAAATATTGTCTAGATCTAGATGCTTTCCTAAAAATGAAGAAGAAATTCATTCTTGTACCCCTTAAAATGTTGTGCCGTTTTTCACAAAATTTGAAAGATTTCAATTAAAACATGCCAGCATATTATTCAAACTAATTTTTGAAAAGTATTTTTGACCTTATTTAATATCAGCAATTACAGTTACATCATTGTTTAGAAAATCAACAAGATCAATAAGTATTCAAGAAATGACAGCCAAAAAGCATCCACTGACCAATTGCAGATCCCCCAATTTTGTCATTTTCATTGGTTGTATGGGTATGATAGTGACCTCCTTTGACCAAACATCCCCAGATTTGGACGATATTTAACTTTTATAATACAAATGTATTTACACATTCATATCTCAAATATTGTCTAGATCTAGTTGGTTTCTTAGAAATGATGAAAAAATTGCTCCGGTACCCCTTGTATATGCATTTTTCCCAATTTTACCAGATTTCAATGAAAAGGTGCCCCATGTAATTTAAACTAATTTTTACAGTATTTTTGAAATTATCTAATATCAGAGATTGAGGTTGCATCATTGTGTAGAAAATCAAAAGATCCAAACAGTATTCTAGAAATGACAGCTAATAAGCATCCCAGCCCGACCAGCCGCAGATCCCCAATTTTGTCATTTTTATTGGTTGTATGGGTATGACCATGACCTCCTTTCACCCAACATCCCCAGATTTGGTCCATATTAAGCTTTTCTATGATATTACTGTATTTACACATTAGTATCTCAAATATTGTCTAGATCTAGTTGGTTTCCCAAAAAAGATGAAGAAAATTGCCCCTGTAACCCTTAAACTTGAATTTTCTTCAAATTTTGACCATATTTCAACCAAAACGTGCCCCCATGTAATTCAAACTAATTTTTTTTTTTTTTAATTTGAACTTATTTAGTATCAGCTGTTAAAGTCACATCGTTATTTAGAAAATCCACAAAATTCAGTAGGTATTCAAGAAATGACAGCCAAAAAGCATCCCGCTGACCAACTGCAGATCTCCCAATTTTTGTCATTTTCATTGGTTGTATGGGTATAATAGTGACCTCCTTTGACCAAAGATCCCCAGATTTGGACGATATTTAACTTTTCTATAATACAAATGTATTTACTCATTCATATCTCAAAAATTGTCTAGATCTAGTTGGTTTCCTAGAAATGATGAAGAAAATTTCTCCTGTACCATTTGTAAATTGTGCATTTTCCCATATTCTGACCAGATTTTCATTTTACGTTCCCCCATGTAGCTCAAACTAATATTTTACAGTATTTTTGAAATTATCTAATATCAGAGATTGAGGTTGCATCATTGTGTAGAAAATCAAAAGATCCAATCAGTATTCTAGAAATGACAGCTAATAAGCATCCCGCCGACCAGCCGCAGATCCCTCAATTTTTGTCATTTTTAGTGGTTGTATGGGTATGACCATGACCTCCCTTGACCCAACATCCCCAGATTTGGTCCATATTGAACTTTTCTATGATACTACGGTATTTACACATTAACATCTCAAATATTGTCTAGATCTAGATGCTTTCCTAAAAATGAAGAAGAAAATCATTCTTGTACCCCTTAAAATGTTGTTCCGTTTTTTCACAAATTTTGAAAGAATTCAATCAAAGCGTGCCCCCATGTAATTCAAACTAATTTTTAAAGTATTTTTGAACTTATTTAATATCAGCAATTACAGTTACATCATTGTTTAGAAAATCAACAAGATCCAATAAGTATTCAAGAAATGACAGCCAAAAAGCATCCCGCTGACCAAGCGCAGATCCTCCAACTTTGTCATTTTCATTGGTTGTATGGGTATGATAGTAACCTCCTTTGACCAAACAACCCCAGATTTGGATATCTAACTTTTCTATAATACAAATGTATTTACACATTCATATCTCAAAAATTGTCTAGATCAAGCTGGTTTCCTAAAATGATGAAAAAAATTGCTCCGGTACGCCTTGTATTTACATTTTTCATCAATTTTGACCAGATTTCAATGAAAAGGTGCCCCTATGTAATTCAAACTAATTTTTTACAGTATGTTGAAATTATTTAATATCACAGGTCAAAGTTATATCACTATTTAGAAATTCAACAAGATCCAATTGGTATTCTAGAAATGACAGCCAAAAAACTACCCAGCGACCAACCGCAGATATCCTCCAATTTGTCATTTTTATTGTTTGTATGGGTATAATCGTGACCTCCCTTGACCCAACATCCCCAGATTTGGACGATATCTAACTTTTCTATAATACGAAGGTACTTACATATTCATATCTCAAATATTGTCTAGATCTAGCTGGTTTCCTAGAAACGATGAAGAAAATTTCTCCTGTACCATTTGTAAATTGTGCATTTTCCCCATATTCTGACCAGATTTTCATTAAAACGTTCTGTAGCTCAAACTAATACTTTACAGTATTTTTGAAATTATCTAATATTAGAGATTAAGGTTGCATCATTGTGTAGAAATTAAAAAGATCCAATCAGTATTCTAGAAATGACAGCTAATAAGCATCCCGCCGACCAGCCGCAGATCCTTCAATTTTCGTCATTTTTATTGGTTGTATGGGTATGACCATGACCTCCCTTGACCCAACATCCCCAGATTTGGTCCATATTGAACTTTTCTATGATACTACGGTATTTACACATTAACATCTCAAATATTGTCTAGATCTAGATGCTTTCCTAAAAATGAAGAAGAAAATCATTCTTGTACCCCTTAAAATGTTGTGCCGTTTTTTACAATTTTTGACCAGATTTCAATCAAAACGTGCCCCCATGTAATTCAAACTAATTTTTTAAGTATTTTTGAACTTATTTAATATCAGCAATTACAGTTACATCATTGTTTAGAAAATCAACAAGATCCAATAAGTATTCAAGAAATGACAGCCAAAAAGCATCCCGCTGACCAAGCGCAGATCCTCCAACTTTGTCATTTTCATTGGTTGTATGGGTATGATAGTAACCTCCTTTGACCAAACATCCCCAGATTTGGATGATATTTAACTTTTCTATAATACAAATGTATTTACACATTCATATCTCAAAAATTGTCTAGATCAAGCTGGTTTCCTAAAATGATGAAAAAAATTGCTCCGGTACGCCTTGTATTTACATTTTTCATCAATTTTGACCAGATTTCAATGAAAAGGTGCCCCTATGTAATTCAAACTAATTTTTTACAGTATGTTGAAATTATCTAATATCACAGGTCAAAGTTGTATCATTATTTAGAAATTCAACAAGATCCAATTGGTATTCTAGAAATGACAGCCAAAAGACTACCCAGCGACCAACCGCAGATATCCTCCAATTTGTCATTTTTATTGTTTGTATGGGTATAATCGTGACCTCCCTTGATCCAACATCCCCAGATTTGGACGATATCTAACTTTTCTATAATACGAAGGTACTTACATATTCATATCTCAAATGTTGTCTAGATCTAGTTGGTTTCCTAGAAATGATGAAGAAAATTGCCCTTAACCCTTGAACTTGCATTTTCCCCAAATTTTGACCATATTTCAATCAAAACGTGCCCCCATGTTAATTCAAACTAATTTTTTAAAGTATTTTTGAACTTATTTAATATCAGCTGTTAAAGTCACATCGTTATTTAGAAAATCCACAAGATTCAGTAGGTATTCAAGTAATGACAGCCAAAAAGCATCCCACTGCCCAATTGCAGATCCCCCAATTTTCGTCATTTTCATTGGTTGTATGAGTATGATAGTGACCTCCTTTGACCCAACATCCCCAAATTTGGACGATATTTAACTTTTCTATAATACAAAGGTATTTACACATTCATTTCTCAAATATTGTCTAGATCTAGTTGGTTTCCTAGAAATGATGAAGAAAATTTCTCCCGTACCATTTGTAAATTGTGCATTTTCCCATATTTTGACCAGATTTTCATTAAACGTTCCCCCATGTAGCTCAAACTAATATTTTACAGTATTTTTGAAATTATCTAATATCAGAGATTGAGGTTGCATCATTGTGTAGAAAATCAAAAAGATCCAATCAGTATTCTAGAAATGACAGCTAATAAGCATCCCGCCGACCAGCCGCAGATCCTTCAATTTTCGTCATTTTTATTGGTTGTATGGGTATGACCATGACCTCCCTTGACCAACATCCCCAGATTTGGTCCATATTGAACTTTTCTATGATACTACGGTATTTACACATTAACATCTCAAATATTGTCTAGATCTAGATGCTTTCCTAAAAATGAAGAAGAAAATCATTCTTGTACCCCTTAAAATGTTGTGCCGTTTTTTACAATTTTTGACCAGATTTCAATCAAAACGTGCCCCCATGTAATTCAAACTAATTTTTTAAGTATTTTTGAACTTATTTAATATCAGCAATTACAGTTACATCATTGTTTAGAAAATCAACAAGATCCAATAAGTATTCAAGAAATGACAGCCAAAAAGCATCCCACTGACCAAGCGCAGATTCTCCAACTTTGTCATTTTCATTGGTTGTATGGGTATGATAGTAACCTCCTTTGACCAAACATCCCCAGATTTGGATGATATTTAACTTTTCTATAATACAAATGTATTTACACATTCATATCTCAAAAATTGTCTAGATCAAGCTGGTTTCCTAAAATGATGAAAAAAATTGCTCCGGTACGCCTTGTATTTGCATTTTTCATCAATTTTGACCAGATTTCAATGAAAAGGTGCCCCCATGTAATTCAAACTAATTTTTTACAGTATGTTGAAATTATTTAATATCACAGGTCAAAGTTGTATCATTATTTAGAAATTCAACAAGATCCAATTGGTATTCTAGAAATGACAGCCAAAAGACTACCCAGCGACCAACCGCAGATCCTCCAATTTGTCATTTTTATTGTTTGTATGGGTATAATCGTGACCTCCCTTGATCCAACATCCCCAGATTTGGACGATATCTAACTTTTCTATAATACGAAGGTACTTACATATTCATATCTCAAATGTTGTCTAGATCTAGTTGGCCTGCTAGAAATGATGAAGAAAATTGCCCCTGTAACCCTTGAACTTGCATTTTCCCCAAATTTTGACCATATTTCAATCAAAACGTGCCCCCATGTAATTCAAACTAATTTTTTAAAGTATTTTTGAACTTATTTAATATCAGCTGTTAAAGTCACATCGTTATTTAGAAAATCCACAAGATTCAGTAGGTATTCAAGAAATGACAGCCAAAAACCATCCCACTGACCAATTGTAGATCCTCCAATTTTCGTCATTTTCATTGGTTGTATCGAGTATGATAGTGACCTCCTTTGACCCAACATCCCCAGATTTGAACGATATTTAACTTTTCTATAACACAAATGTATTTACACATTCATTTCTCAAATATTGTCTAGATCTAGTTGGTTTCCTAGAAATGATGAAGAAAATTTTTCCCGTACCCTTTGTAAATTGTTAATTTTCCCCATATTCTGACCAGATTTTCATTAAAACGTTCCCCCCCCCATGTAGCTCAAACTAAAATTTTACAGTATTTTTGAAATTATCTAATATCAGAGATTGAGGTTGCATCATTGTGTAGAAAATCAAAAGATCCAATCAGTATTCTAGAAATGACAGCTAATAAGCATCCCGCCGACCAGCCGCAGATCCCTTCAATTTTGTCATTTTTATTGGTTGTATGGGTATGACCATGACCTCCCTTGACCCAACATCCCCAGATTTGGTCCATATTGAACTTTTCTATGATACTACGGTATTTACACATTAATATCTCAAATATTGTCTAGATCTAGTTGGTTTCCTAAAAATGAAGAAAAATTCATTCATTGTACCCCTTAAAATGTTGTGCCGTTTTTCACAAATTTTGAAAGATTTCAATCAAAACGTGCCCCATGTTATTTAAACTAGTTTTAAAGTATTTTTGAACTTAATTAATATCAGCAATTACAGTTACATCATTCTTTAGAAAATCAACAAGATCCAATAAGTATTCAAGAAATGACAGCCAAAAAGCATCCCGCTGACCAACCGCAGATCCTCCAATTTTTGTCATTTTCATTGGTTGTATGGGTATGATAGTGACCTCCTTTGACCAAACATCCCCAGATTTGGACGATATTTAACTTTTCTATAATACAAATGTATTTACACATTCATATCTCAAAAATTGTCTAGATCTAGTTGGTTTCTTAGAAATGATGAAAACAATTGCTCCGGTACCCCTTGTATATGCATTTTTCACCAATTTTGACCAGATTTCAATAAAAAGGTGCCCCCATGTAATTTAAACTAATTTTTACAGTATGTTGAAATTATTTAATATCACAGGTCAAAGTTATATCACTATTTAGAAATTCAACAAGATCCAATTGGTATTCTAGAAATGATAGCCAAAAAACTACCCAGCGACCAACCGCAGATCCCCCAATTTTTGTCATTTTCTTTGGTTGTATGGGTATGATAGTGACCTCCTTTGACCCAACATCCCCAGATTTGGTCCATATTAACTTTTCTATGATACTACGGTATTTACATATTTATCTCAAATATTGTCTAGATCTAGTTGGTTTCTAAAAATGAAGAAAAAATTCATTCTTGTACCCCTTAAAATGTTGTGCATTTTTCACCAAATTTGAAGATTTCAATAAAAGGTGCCCCCATGTAATTCAAACTAATTTTTGAAAAGTATTTTGAACCTTATTTAATATCAGCAGGTTAAAGTTACATCATTGTTTAGAAAATCAACAAGATCAATTGGTATTCAAGAAATGACAGCCAAAAAGCATCCAGCTGACCAACCGCAGATCCCCCAATTTTGTCATTTTCATTGGTTGTATGGGTATGATAGTGACCTCCTTTGACCAAACATCCCCAGATTTGGATGATATTTAACTTTTTATAATACAAATGTATTTACACATTCATATCTCAAATATTGTCTAGATCTAGTTGGTTTCTTAGAAATGATGAAAAAAATTGCTCGGTACCTTTTGTATATGCATTTTCACCAATTTTGACCAGATTTCAATGAAAAGGTGCCCCCATGTAATTTAAACTAATTTTTTACAGTATTTTTGAAATTATCTAATATCAGAGATTGAGGTTGCATCATTGTTTAGAAAATCAAAAGATCCAATCAGTATTCTAGAAATGACAGCTAAAAAGCATACCCGACCAGCTGCAGATCCCCAATTTGTCATTTTTATTGGTTGTATGGGTATGACCATGACCTCCTTTGACCCAACATCCCCAGATTTGGTCCATATTGAACTTTTCTATGATACTAAGGTATTTACACATTCATATCTCAAATATTGTCTAGATCTAGTTGGTTTCCAAAAAGATGAAGAAAAATTGCCCTGTAACCTTTGTTGAATTTTTTCCCCAAATTTTGACCATATTTCAATCAAAAACGTGCCCCCATGTAATTCAAACTAATTTTTAAAAGTATTTTTGAACTTATTTAATATCAGCTGTTAAAGTCACATCGTTATTTAGAAAATCCACAAGATTCAGTAGGTATTCAAGAAATGACAGCCAAAAAGCATCCCACTGACCAACTGCAGATCCCCCAATTTTTGTCATTTTCATTGGTTGTATGGGTATGATAGTGACCTCCTTTGACCAAACATCCCCAGATTTGGATGATATTTAACTTTTCTATAATACAAATGTATTTACTCATTCATATCTCAAAATTGTCTAGATCTAGTTGGTTTCTTAGAAATGATGAAAAATTGCTCTGGTACCTCTTGTACATGCATTTTTCACCAATTTTGAGCAGATTTCAATGAAAAGGTGCCCTCATGTAATTTAAACTAATTTTTTACAGTATATTGAAATTATTTAATATCACAGGTCAAAGTTATATCACTATTTAGAAATTCAACAAGATCCAATTGGTATTCTAGAATCGATAGCCAAAAAACTACCCAGCGACCAACCGCAGATCCTCCAATTTGTCATTTTTATTGTTTGTATGGGTATAATCGTGACCTCCCTTGACCCAACATCCCCAGATTTTAACGATATCTAACTTTTCTACAATACGAAGGTACTAACATATTCATATATCAAATATTGTCTAGATCTAGTTGGTTTCCCAGAAAGATGAAGAAAATTGCCCCTGTAACCCTTGAACTTGCATTTTCCCCAAATTTTGACCATATTTCAATCAAAACGTGCCCCCATGTAATTCAAACTAATTTTTTTTAAATATTTTTGAACTTATTTAATATCAGCTGTTAAAGTCACATTGTTATTTAGAAAATCCACAAGATTCAGTAGGTAATCAAGAAATGACAGCCAAAAAGCATCCCACTGACCAACAGCAGATCCTCCAATTTTCGTCATTTTCATTGGTGGTATGGGTATGATAGTGACCTCCTTTGACCAAACATCTCCAGAATTGGACGATATTTAACTTTTCTATAATACAAAGGTATTTACACATTCATTTCTCAAATATTGTCTAGATCTAGTTGGTTTCCTAGAAATGATGAAGAAATTTCTCCCGTACCATTTGTAAATTGTGCATTTTCCCCATATTCTGACCAGATTTTCTTTAAAACGTTCCCCCCATGTAGCTCAAACTAATATTTTACAGTATTTTTGAAATTATCTAATATCAGAGATTGAGGTTGCATCATTGTGTAGAAAATCAAAAGATCCAATCAGTATTCTAGAAATGACAGCTAATAAGCATCCGCCGACCAGCCGCAGATCCCTCAATTTTCGTCATTTTTATTGGTTGTATGGGTATGACCATGACCTCCCTTGACCCAACATCCCCAGATTTGGTCCATATTGAACTTTTCTATGATACTACGGTATTTACACATTAATATCTCAAATATTGTCTAGATCTAGATGCTTTTCTAAAAATGAAGAAAAATTCATTTGTACCCCTTAAAATGTTGTGCGTTTTTCACAAATTTTGAAAGATTTCAATCAAAACATGCCCCCATGTGATTTAAACTAGTTTTTAAAGTATTTTTGAACTTATTTAATATCAGCAATTACAATTACATCATTCTTGAGAAAAGCAACAAGATCCAATAATATTCAAGAAATGACAGCCAAAAAGCATCCCGCTGACCAACCGCAGATCCTCTAATTTTTGTCATTTTCATTGGTTGTATGGGTATGATAGTGACCTCCTTTGACCAAACATCCCCAGATTTGGATGATATTTAACTTTTTTATAATACAAATGTATTTACACATTCATATCTCATATATTGTCTAGATCTAGTTGGTTTCCTAGAAATGATGAAGAAAATTTCTCAGGTACCCTTTGTAAATGTGCATTTTCCCATATTTTGACCAGATTTTAATGAAAACGTTCCCCCATGTACAGGGTAGCTCAAACTAATATTTTACAGTATTTTTGAAATTATCTAATATCAGAGATTGAGGTTGCATCATTGTGTAGAAAATCAAAAGATCCAATCAATATTCTAGAAATGACAGCTAATAAGCATCCCGCCGACCAACCAGATCCTCAATTTTGTCATTTTTATTGGTTGTATGGGTATGACCATGACCTCCCTTGATCCAACATCCCCAAATTTGGTCCATATTGAACTTTTCTATGATACTACGGTATTTACACATTAATATCTCAAATATTGTTTAGATCTAGATGCTTTCCTAAAAATGAAGAAGAAAAGCATTCTTGTACCCTTTAAAATTTTGTGCCTTTTTTCACAAATTTTGAAAGATTTCAATCAAAACGTGCCCCATGTAATTCAAACTAATTTTTAAAGTATTTTTGAACTTATTTAGTATGTTGTTAAAGTTACATTTATAGAAAATCAACAAGATCAATAGGTATTTAAGAAATGACAGTCAAAAAGCATCCCATTTAGATCCCCAAATGCCTTCATTTTTATTGGTTGTATGGGTATGATCGTGACCTCCTTGACCCAACAGTCCCAGATTTTGACGATACCTGAATTTTCTATAATACAAAGATATTTACACATTCATATCTCAAAATTGTCTAGATCTAGTTGGTTTCCTAGAAATGATGAAGAAAATTGCTACTGTAACCCTTGTATATGCATTTTCCCAAATTTTTACTAGATTTCAATCAAATTGTTCCCCATGTAATTCAAACTAATTTAAAAAAAGTATTTTGAACTTATTTAATATCAGCAATTACAGTTACATCATTGTTTAGAAAATCAACAAGATCCAATAAGTATTCAAGAAATGACAGCCAAAAAGCATCCCGCTGACCAACCGCAGATCCTCAATTTTGTCATTTTCATTGGTTGTATGGGTATGATAGTGACCTCCTTTGACCAAACATTCCCAGATTTGGATATTTAACTTTTCTATAATACAAATGTATTTACACATTCATATCTCAAAAATTGTCTAGATCTTGTTGGTTTCCTAGAAATGATAAAAAAAAATTGCTCAGGTACCCCTTGTATATGCATTTTCCCCAAATTTTGACTGATTTTCAATCAAAACGTGCCCCCATGTAATTCAAACTAATTTTTACAGTATGTTGAAATTATTTAATATCAGAGGTCAAAGTTATATCACTTTTTAGAAATTCAACAGATCCAATTGGTATTCTAGAAATGACAGCCAAAAAACTACCCAGCGACCAACCGCAGATCCTCATATTTGTCATTTTTATTGTTTGTGTGGGTATAATCGTGACCTCCCTTGACCCAACATCCCCAGATTTGGACGATATCTAACTTTTTATTAATACTAAGGTACTTACATATTCATATCTCAAAATTGTCTAGATCTAGTTGGTTTCCTAGAAATGATGAAAAAATTGCCCTGTAACCCTTGAACTTGCATTTTCCCCAAATTTTGACCATATTTCAATCAAAACGTGCCCCCATGTAATTCAAACTAATCTTTTTAAAATATTTTGAACTTATTTAATATCAGCTGCTAAAGTCACATCGTTATTTAAAAAATCCACAAGATTTGGTAGATATTTAAGAAATGACAGCCAACAAGCATCCCACTGATCAACCGCAGATCCCCCAATTTTCGTCATTTTCATTGGTTGTATGGGTATGATAGTGACCTCCTTTGACCCAACATCCCCAGATTTGGATGATATCTAACTTTTCTATAATACAATGGTATTTAACATTCATATCTCAAATATAGCCTAGATCTAGTTGGTTTTCTAGAAATGATGAAGAAAATCATTCTTGAACCCTTATAATTTTGTGCATTTTTCACAAATTTTGCCAGATTTCAATCAACCTTGTAATTTTAGCAAGGTTTTTTTCTTTTTACAGTATGTTTGAACTTATTTAATATCACAGGTCAAAGTTATATCACTTTTTAGAAATTCAACAAGATCCAATTGGTATTCTAGAAATGACAGCCAAAAAGCATCCCACTGACCAATTGCAGATTCTCCAATTTTCGTCATTTTTATTGGTTGTATGGGTATGATCGTGACCTCCTTGACCCAACATCCCCAGTTTTGGACGATATCTAACTTTTCTATAAATACGAAGGTATTTACACATTCATGAATCAAATATTTTCTAGATCTAGTTGGTTTTCTAGAAATGATAAAGAAAATCGCTCCTGTACCAGTAGTAATTTCTTGCTTTTTTATTTTTAGATGTTCAAGAATGCTCATTCCCTAATCAAGAGCAAATTCGAGCAGAAACCTAGAAATATTAGCCCCAAAACAGTCAATTTCATCACAAACTTGTGATTTTCTAAGCGTATTGCAAACTGATACAATTTTACTTCAAAATTGATTTTCAAAATCTCAATTTAAAAAGTTGTAATATTTTGATACATCAAATGTCCCATACAATGATAGTAATTAGCATCTCTTCCTCCAAAAAATAAAATTTCTTGCTTTTTTATAACTTTTTCTTCTTAATAGTTCAACAATGCATATGTTTATCTAATAAAAAAGTGAAGCACAAACAAAGAAATAACAGCCCCAAAGCAGTCATTTCTAAGCTTATTGCAAATTTACACCTTTTTACTTCAAAATTCATGAAAATAAACTGCAGAATTTCTATTTCTTAATGATAAAAATTGGAATTGATTATTTTTCTCAAACTTAGAATGAGAAAAAGGTCATTGTTTTTAAAAATCTCAATTGAAAAAGTGCTGTGTACACTAATTGGGCTTTTTTGATGCATCAAATATTCCGTACAATATGACAAGGATAAGCCTTTCTTCCTCAAAAAGTTAACATAACATTTTCTTTTTAATAGTTCAACAATGAATGTTTACCACATGAAGCGTGAATTCAAGCACAAACAAACAAATAACAGATGCAAAACAGTCATTTTCATCCCAAATCTTGTGCTTTTCTAGGCTTATTGCAATTCATCAATTTTCTTAAATTTAGAATGGAAAAAGTCAAGCACTTTAAAACTCTCAATTGAAAAAGTTGTAAATGTATGCTAATTGGGCTATTTTGATATGTAAAATATCCCGTACAATGATAGCGATAAGCCTCTGTTCCTCAAGAAAATAAAAATGTCTTGCTTTTTTAATTTTCAGATGTTCAACAATGCTTGTTCCTAATTAAGAGAAAATTTAAGCAGAAACCTAAAAATATTAGCCCCAAAACAGTCATTTTCATCTCAAAAATCTCAAGCTTACTGCAAAATGATACCTTCTTACTTCAAAATTCATAAAAATAAACACTAAATTTGTAGTTAATTTGTAGTTATTGATGGAAAAATTGCAATTAATTATATATTTTCCCAAACTTAAAATAAAAAATGTCATTGATTTTCAAAATCTTAATTGTATAAAAAAGTTGTAAATGTATGTTAATTGGCCTGTTTTGATACATCATATACCCCATACAATGATAGCGATAAGCATCTCTTTTTAAAAAAGAAACAATTTCTTGCTTTTTTATAACTTTTACTTTTAATAGTTCAACAATGCATATGTTTACCTAATTAAGAGCGAATTTAAAAACAAACCTATAAAATATCAGCTCCAAAACAGTCATTTTCATCACATATCTTGTGATTTTCTAAGCTTATTGCAAAACGATATGTTCTTACTTCAAAATCATGAAAATAAATTGGAAATTAGTATCTATTAATGAAAAACTTGCAATTGATCAAATTTTCTCAAACATAGAATGAAAAAAAAGCCATTGACTGAAAAATCTCAATTGCAAGAATTGTAAATGTATGGCAATTGAAATATTTTGATACATCAATTGCCCCATACAATGATAGCTCGCTCTTAGCCTCTCTTCCTCAAAAAGATAGAATTTCTTACTTTTTTTTATAACTTTTTCTTTTTAATAGTTCAACAATGCATGTCTAGATAAAGCGCCAATTTACATGTAAGCACCAAGCAAATAACAGCCGCAAAACAGTCATTTTCATCCCAAATCTTGTGATTTTGTAAGCTTATTGCAAAATACATGTAACACCTTCTTTACTTCAAAATTCTTTAAAATAAACTCTAAATTTGTATTTATTGATGGAAAAATTGCAATTGATTCAATTTTTCAAATTTAGAATGTAAAAAAGTGAAGGATTTTGAAAATCTCAATTAAAAACGTTGTAAATGTATGCTAATTGGGCTATTTTGATAGGTAAAATATCCCGTACATAATGATAGCGATAAGCCTGTTCTTCAAGAAAATAAAAATTTCTTGTTTTTTATTTTCAGATGTTCAACAATGCTCGTTCCCTAATTAAGAGAAAAATTTAAGCAGAAACCTAAAAATATTAGCCCCAAAACAGTCATTTTCATCTCAAAAACCTCAAGCTTACTGCAAAATGATACCTTCATTACTTCAAAATTCATAAAAATAAACTCTATGAAATTTGTATTCATTAATGGAAAAATTGCAATTGATCTTATATTTTCCAGTGCAATAAAGCATGGTCGAATTGATATGTACACTGATGATACAACATTATCTGTAAGTGGTAGAAACATAAAAGAAATCGAGAATAAATTGACTACTGATATGATGGAAAATACAAATTAACTAGCACTTAATGTTAGCAAAATCAAATGCATGTTACTGACAAGTAATCAGAGACAAAGGTTTTTAAATAGAGATTGATTTACAAATTAAAATTAACAACATGAAACTAGAATGTGTGTCAGATGCAAAGTGTGATGATAGACAAAAATCTACTTTTTCATGAGCATGTCTTCTGTCTATTTGGTGAGGGTTTAACAGCACCACAGCAGCGAGGGTCAAACTGAGAGGTTAGATCATTCCAGAGGTAGGAAGAAAAGAAAATAGCAGGAGTCTGAAAGAAGTAGGGGCTAATAGCCAGAAAGCTGGGATCGAGAGAGGAAGTGCAGGGGTAAAAAAATTGATCATTGTTCTCAAACTTACAGTTGAATGAAAAAAATATTTAATTGGAAACTCTCAATTGCAAAAGTTGTAAATGTATGCTAATTGGGCAATTTTGGTACATCAAATGCCATGCACAATGATAGCATTTACCTCTCTGTTCCTCAAAAAGATACAATTTCTTGCTTTGTTTTAAAACTTTATTTCTTTTTAATACAGTAGTTCAGCAATGTGTTTTCCTTATTAAAAGCAAATCTAAGCACAAACGAAGAAATATCCGATCTAAAACAATCATTTTCATCACAATTCTTGTGATTGTCTAAGTTTATTGCAAAAGATACCTTCTTTACTTCAAAATTCATGAAAATAAGCTGCAAAATTTGTATGTTTATGAAAAAATTGCAATATATCATATTTTCTGAAACTTGTAAAAGATTGTAAGATTGTAAAAGACATTGACTTTGGAAATCCCAGTTGTAGGGCTAGAAATGGAACCTGTGGTTCCTGTACTATAAATTCAGTCTAACAATGACTTTTAAACCTCTCCTGACTGATTGGCTCTCCCATAACTCAAATTAAAGTTGTCTTTCTTTTCTACACAAATTAATTCAACATTAATCATATTAGTTTCCTTACTAAAAAGAAAAAAAAGAAGTGGAATAGAATGTTTCATTTTATATTTTTGTTTTAAAATTTGTTGAAATTAACAATAGAGCCATTCATTTTGTATGGTTTGCATGAACATTGTTTAAGTTTCCAAATACAGGCATCAAGCATTATTTTCTTTGCTCACTAATTCTTTTCATAAGGTTTTTTTCTTTCTTCCTTGTCTTCTTGGAGTGTTTTTATATCTCCATATACATCCTCACAAATGCATTGACACTTAACTTGAACCAGTACTTCACAAACTCAACCAACAAAGTTTCATTTTAATAACTGTTGTGTTAGTGTTCTTTGAACAATATCATCCCAGAGTTTTTTACTTTGTTTTTCTGTCAACAATTTGCTTTGTAGTTTGCTTTGGATATTTTTTATCCCTTAAGATCAACAATTTCTTCAGGTTTAACATCTTCTTTTATTGGATTCCAGTCTTGAAAAATAAGTATGTAGTACAGTATCATTGACAACAAATTGATCCTCCTCTATTTTCTTTTTTGAGCCACGCTGTATTGAGAAATGTCCTTCCTTCTCATTTAAGTGACATTTAGGCACTGCAAGGAACTTGAAGCTTTGTCATCATTTTTTGTGTGAATAGAAACGTCCTTTCAGAGCAAATGGAATATATCCAGCAACATATCTCAATAATTGTTCCTCATGTTGATTTATGGCAAAAGGCACCACAGCTGAGTTATTTGATGAATCACACTATTGTTGTTCTTCTATGAGTAACTTTACTATGAACTCAAGAATGTGTTGCAACATGAACTGTTGCATGCGCATAGTAAATAGAGCATTGATTTTAAGTTTGAATAGTACATCTTCCAAACGTTTTCTTATGCTGGACCTCAGACGAACATTATGGATTCTGTTTCACATATTACCCTGTGGGTCACTGTTGATCAGTCTTTCATTTCAAGGAAAAAGAACTTCCCACAATTCTTTAACAAGTTCTTTAGCAAAATCTGTGAGTGGTACTCCAACATTTTCATGAAGTTGTTTTGCGGACCTTTGAAGGTCGTTAGCTTTTGTTGTCTCCAAACAGTAGAGCAGATCCGTAATAAAAGATATTCAAATACTGCAATAAAAACATTTTCGCCATATCCATAGCTTTCTCCATAGTATACACAGGGGTGAAACTGGTAAATGAGCTGTTGAGTATCTTCCTGCATTAAAAAGAGAGAAAGAAAATAGGTCAAAATAAAAATGCTTACAATAAGTATTCAAAATTTGTTCAAACTTTTCCTGCATGATAATGCATACAAAAATAAAAATAAAATTGTACTAATTTTGTGTAACTCAAGGTATCGTATACTTGATAGTGTTTTATGGGATACGCATTTCATCATGTTAGTTGTCTTTTATGAAATATAATTTCTTGGCAAATTTGAAAAAAATATGCAGCATACAGTAACTGAATAATTGAAAGAGTAACCAGAACATCAATGATGTTGAAGCTCAACGAAATTTTGATGTGGCATATACATGTCAGTGGTGGGTGGTGGTTATTTTAGTTGTTGAAACAGGTTTTCTTATTCTAACCCTCTTTATCAGGTCACAAGGTTAGCAGCATGTTGATTCTCTGATAAGTGCCAGGCATGAATTTGGTGTTGGGGTGGGACAAAAGCAGCAGTCTAACATGCATTATTTCAGATTATAATGCAAAATGTTAAATTTTGCCCTTTTCAGTGGGCAAATGGTCCTCATATCTCGAAATGTTTTAAGGGCAAAAAAATTGCTAAGGCCTTCTTAGTCCAATTTATACTGTTTTTGTCAAAGTAAAGCATGGGTTTCGCCAGAGGTTTTCGCCCCTATGCCTTTATAGTCATTAATCTTTTTGACATTCCCTTCCTCCTCAAAATATTTTTTTCTCATGTAAATTTGGGTTTTTCCGCAGCCCGAACCTCTTCTTGGGGGCATGGATTATTACCGTGGGGGAGGGAGGGGGATTGTGCCATGTTTTCCTTTAACCCTTTATAACCACCTCTTCTTTCCATTAACCTACTCAAGAAAGGTCTTCAAATCCCCCTCTCCCCTGCAAGACATGATTTGAATGTACCCACCTTTTAATAAATCTCATTTTTCTTTAGGGTCATATATCAATCTGTAAAATTCAAGCCGCCACTGCCATTTCTTTCCATTTATACTCAAGAAAGGTCTTCAAAGTCCACTCCCCCCCCCCCCAAGACATGATTTTAATGTTTTAGTATGCACACACAACCCCAAATCATGCTCATTTGAACAGTACCCAGTGTCCTCTATCCCTGTAACAAGTACCAAGTTATTATCTAAGGTTAAATATTTTATGCAAAAGTCTATTGTTATGCAAATAAAGTAATTAATAAGCATGTTACACCTGACCATTAAGTGTAGACAATGGTCTTCACATATATGATTATTTGTGTAAACAAAATCCCCACTCCCACTTTAATTTAAGAGATATCATAGATACAAATATTTTCATTGTTATGCAAACAAGCTGATTAATATGTACACACAACCCCCAATCATGCTTACTTGAACAGTACCCATGTCCTCTACCCGTGTGCCAAGTTACATGAAAGTACATCATTCATAACTTAAGTTATGCACTCATAAATTTTAAACATTTTGTACGAAAGTCTACTGTTATGCAAATAACCTCATTAATATGCACATTAGACCTCACCATTAAGTGTAGACAATGGTCTCCACATATATGATCATTTGTGCAAAAACAAAATCCCCACCAATCCACTTTAATTTAAGAGATATCATAGATACAAATATTTTCATTATTATGCAAATAAGGTAATAAGTATGCTCTTCATGATCACACAACCCCTAATCATGCTCACTTGTACAGTAACCCCTATGGCAAGTTACATAAATGTACACCATTTATAACTTAAGTTATGAAAACTTTAACCAAAAACTTACACCAAAACTTTAACCTGACAAATATTTTCATTGTTATGCAAATAAGCTAATTAGTATGCACACACAACCCCCTTAATCATGCTCGTTTGAACAGTACTTATGTCCTCTACCCCTATGCCAAGTCACATGAAAGTACACCATTCATAAGTTATGAAAGCTTTAACCAAATCTTTAACCAAAAACTTGAGCCAAAACTTTAACCTGACAAATATTTTCATTGTTATGCAAATAAGTAAATTAGTATGCACACACAACCATCCAGTCATGCTTATTTGATCAATACCCATGTCCTCTACCCCTATGCCAAGTCACATGAATGTACACCATTCATAACTTAAGTTCTGAAAACTTTAACCAAAACTTTACCAGACGCCGACACTGACGTCAACGCCGATGCCGGGGGTAGTAGAATAGCTCTACTATTTTTTGAATAGCCGAGCTAAAAATTGATGCTCCACTTGAATTTCAAAAGGTTGTGAGATAAAGATTATCATGCATTGGTTGGGAGCTAAGCTCACACATAACTTTTTCAGAAGGGTAGGGAGGGGGTGAGAGAGCAACGAGGGCCATGGTGCCCCCAAAAAAAAAAAAAAAAAAAAAAAATAATATAATAATAAATAATTCAATCCATGATAAATATATGCCAAGCCAGATTAATAAAAAGTCCTTAGGCATATGCCATGGATTTGTACATTATGCGTTCAGGACAACGGTATTTTCTCCAATTTTCTATGATATTTAAGTAGCCTATTCGTTGAATTAATTAACGTTCATTAGCATTACTTATTGATTTGATCTCCCATGCAATTACATACGTGCCACCGATGCTATACACTGTTGTTTTAAATGGTAATACGAAAAGACCTAATAAATACTAACTCAGTGTCACTCCATTCATACATCGTGTGCATGTGCACCTCCCCCCCCCCCTCAAAAAAAAAAAAAAAATAAAATATGTAGATATGAAAGTGATACATTGAGACACAAATATCAATATTGGGGATATTTTCTTCAATTTCCTTCATTTGAACATTTTTCAGGAACTTTTCTTTAATTTTTCAGGAAATTTTCTTTAATTTTTTCAGGAAATTGTCTTTAATTTTTTCAGGAAATTTTCTTCAATTTCTGGGAATTATTGCTAACTTACATGTATCTTTAGTTTTACTGAGCATTTTTATAATTTAAACAAAAAATCAATTTGAGGTCAATAATTTCCCAATTTGCAGTTCAAGTTTCCTTTATAGGTAAATCATCTTTTATATCAACCCCAGAGCAAGTTATTCTCTTCTTATATAAAGTCAAATATGATATAAAGTCAAATATATATCAAGTCAAATATGTTATCAATCAAATAATCAAGTCAAATATGTTATCAAGTCAAATATGTTATCAAGTCAAATATGTTATCAAGTCAAATATGTTATCAAGTCAAATATGTTATCAAGTCAAATATGTTATCAAGTCAAAAGTTATCAAGTCAAATATGTCAAGTCAAATATGTTATCAAGTCAAATATGTTATCAAGTCAAATATGTTATCAAGTCAAATATGTTTCAAGTCAAATATGTTATCAAGTCATAATAAGTCAAATTATCAAGTCAAATATGTTATCAAGTCAAATATGTTATCAAGTCAAATATGTTATCAAGTCAAATATGTTATCAAGTCAAATATGTTATCAAGTCAAATATGTTATCAAGTCAAATATGTTATCAAGTCAAATATGTTATCAAGTCAAATATGTTATCAAGTCAAATATGTTATCAAGTCAAATATCAAGTCAAATATGTTATGTTGGACCTTCAAAATGCCTCAAATTGCAGGGCTTCACCCCCTGGACCCTACCCAGGGCTTCCCCCACTGAATCACACCATGAAGCCCTTATGCGGGCCCCTGGACCCATGCCGTTTTAGCGCACGCGTTACGTGCCCAGTGTCGCCTAATGGCGCTATAGTGATTTTAATAACAATCTGGCGTGATCAATTTTGGCCCCCCAAAAAAATCACCCATGGATTGCAAACTGGGAGTCCGTATGAATAAGTGACGAATTTCCTAAAATCTGGAGACCAGTAAAACTTCCTTAAAGGAGGCCCTGAAAAAAACCCTGTTGACAGGCCACCTACATGCCCTTATTTGCTTACAAATTCTATCCGTAGTGATGATTTCTATTTTTGTTCATGTAAAAAGAAAAGAGATTTGTCGGATAGTTGTAAAACACATACAAATTAAGCCTCTAAATGCATCATATTTGATGAGATGCTAGCCATCAAGTACATGTACTTGATCAAGCAGTCCAATTGTTACTGATTTGCATATAGTCTACAGTGGGAAACTCTTACAGTTGAGATCCCACCCACTTGATACTCAACATTTCTTTGAAACATTAACCATGGCCAGGCCATGGCTCTGAAGTTCAACCACACAAAAATAAATAATAATAATAATAAAATAAAATACAGTACCTCTCTGTTATTTTTCAAGTTCAATAATCATTCTTGCTATACTTTTACTTTGAATTGGCGCAGTTTGTGCATCGGCGGTGGCATTTTCAATTATACTTAAGCCACGAAAGGTCCCGCCCTATAGCCTTATATGGTATTTGCCAAAACTGCATGAATGGGAGTGTACAGAAAAAATGCATGCTAATGAAAAGTAGTGTCTCCCACACCCCACCAAATTCGTATTTTCTTCATCAAAATGAAAAAATAAAAGTGTATTACTTGCAATCTCTATACGAATAATACGATACGTGATTGGAGTACAGCATGAATGAAAATTAAACTGAATTACATTGTATTCCGTACTTAAACCAGACCTTGTTTCAGCAAGGAGCTATGAAAACATTTTATTTTTACAACACAGGCCGCGCACCCAAGTAAAATCAATTCTTCGGCACTCTGCAGATAAGATTTTTAGTTCTACATTGATTTGAAACATTTAACAATGATACATGTGTAAGCAATTTTATTGGTCACTCAGAATCGTATAAAACGGCAAAACACATCTGTATTTGAACATTTTGTTTGTTCTTCCTACTTGTGAAGCGATATGCAGAGCAGAATGCAGAGATAATATTATTAATTTATGCATACCAACAGGCTATCACCTAACAGGTCCAGAAAAACATATATAAACTCGCTCCACTTCGAACCAATTAAATCATTTGAGCTTGTACCCCCAAGCAAATTACACATGCCATTGGGTCAATTACACACACGATTGGAACAAAAGATTCCATCGCTAGCCTAGTGCTATGAGTAAACATAATTACAGAGGAACGGAAGAATTTTTTTAAAACCAAAATGCATGAAATCCTCGTTCTTTTTATAACTGAGCAATTTTGACCAGGACAGTTGTTCACACATGAAAATAAGATCAGAAAGGAATATAAACTTTTTGAAGGGATGAATAGACATTTTCTTTTGCAATCTTTAATCGTGAATCATTACCAACTTCCTGGTGAAGTGATACTGATAGCACAGGGTAATTTATTTTGTTTTGCATCGTGCTATTCCATAACGACCACGCATCTCACTCTTCTAAACCATGATATTTATAGCGATGGTTTTTCCCACATTCAAACTTAAATAAAAACTTTTGAAAATATGATACACAGCGTCAAGGAACAAATTATCGGCAAGTGAAAAATATATAAATCCCGCTAACTTGTTTCTGGGGCATGGGAAAAATTTACCCCTTGCACTGATTTACATACAGTGGGAATAAAGTTAACTTTTTTGACGAATGACGGCACTTCCTGAGTTCCTACATCTAGAAGTACGGTGTGTAGTAGTGCCTTGGTTTAAACTCTGCATTCTTAATTCCAGAGAGAGAATAGTCATGATCCCACCTCAGGGAAAAGCAGGGGGCTAAGAAGTCAGTGTGGAATGAGATTATCTCCCAGAGTCCCAATAACCAGTCAAAAGATCACCCAAGAACTTTTCTTTTTCATTCAATCAACGTTAAGTTTTAATCCAACAAATCTAACAGAAGTTCCATGAAATTTCATAGCGCTCTCTTGAGTTACAAATGTTAGAAAAATAGATCCTGCCCACAAAAGTTTTTGCCAACATACAGTGTGCAAGAAAACAAAAATTTATGCTAACCCATATTTTAAATTAATGAATCCAAGTTAAATTAATAATAATGACATGTTTTTCGTAATTTATTGGCTTTGGCAACTTTTGTGAATGGGTGTGTTATACTTGATCTGTTTTAAGTTTGTGTAATGTTTCCCACGACCCTGCTTTTACTGGTTACATGCTAGGCCTTTTGAAACGGATTTTTTTCGGAAATTCTTGTGGAAAGCTGACTACAATGGGATTAAATAATTATGTTAAAAAATAACTTTCTTAACAAAAGACAGAGTCCTTTATGCATTGTGAGTTTTGATTATGGATACATTTTTCCTGTGAATGATCTGTAAACATGTTGGTAACTAAATTGGGAAAGACAAAATACACATTTTTCATTGCAACTTTATTGGCCACAGTTGGAGTAATTTTATGTTACATCCAACAACATTAGTGTACATCATATATAGGGGCTACAACCTAATGCCGAGTGTATTGAGGACCAAATGCAACTCATTCAGCAGGTATTGATCCGTATAAATCCTTCCTTTTTGGGGGCAACAAGCCCCTAGCATGTCTTTTGTTTATTGCCCATTCCCTAATAGGGTGGTACAAAATTTCTTATGCACAAAGACTTGTTGGTTTGTTAATTTCTTATCAAGTGTGGTGTCATAATACAATTGTGAACCGCGCTATGCATAGCAACTTTTACGCATACGCATCAGCACATATTTGCCGGTTTTAACTGTAGATTTTCGTGAAAATTACCAAAAAGGAAATTGCTCTATTTCAGTCAGGTATGCAAACAGTAAATGAAAAACTGAATAAACCCTGTGTGCAGATTTTCATGCTCTTCAATCCTGCCAAATTTCACAAATTTCTGGCCAAAAACCTCTTGACTAGATACATTGCAAATGGGTGACACAAATAAACAGAAATCATCCAATTTTTTAACCTCAATGACAAAGTCTTCATTGAGCTAAAAATAAATCAATACATTTGTTTTGAAAGTACTTCATGGTTTAGACATTTAGTTTGGATTTACAGAAAATACACATGAGAATTGTTTTGATAAAAGATGTCAACAACTTTGGAAGAAAATTGTTACATATTTCAAATAAATTAAAAGCAACAATCTAAATCACCTTTTGTTTTCTTCTGCTTCTGAGGAGTCTTTTTCGTCTTTCCTTTGGCCTTTCTTGCTTTTGTCCCAGAAGATTGTATATGCTGTTCTGCAATAAAAAAAAATCAAGACAATTTAACAAGGTGCACTTTAGGAATTTTACAGTATCATAAAACCTTAATACTTAGATAGTAATTGCAGAATACCTGGCAACTGCATGCATGTACCCAGGTGGAGGGGGAGGGGGACGATGGGAGTGGTCATCTCCCCAAATTTTCCAAAAGAAAAAAAAGACCAAAATTTTTAGATGAGTAGTCATTTACAGTGGTGATCAAATTATTATTAGACATTTTTAGGAACCCTCTAGTCCACCAAAACGTATAGCTTAAAGGGGCTTCGCACCCTTGGGCAGGCCCTTAAACCCCACGTCGAATGTGCAAAGCATATACAGCTGGCAGATCCTCCCTCCAAATAAAAACCTGGCTACATCTTTGCACAACTGCTAAGTACTCCTCATAGCCGGCTCTCTGAGGACATTTTAGATAAAATTATACTGGGAAATATTTTTTAAGTCCAGCAGATATTTCCTGTTTTGACTCCACACACTTTTTAAATAAAATTATCCAAAGGCCCTTTCATAATCTCATACACACCCCAAAGCGACTTCGATGGCTCCATGCTAGTCACAGGAATTTGTACATACACCCCAGAGCGGCTCCCGTAGGATCTGCACTTGCGATGGGAATTGTTTCATAATCTCATACTGTACGTACACCCAGGAGTGAATCCGCTGGTTCCGCGCATGTCACAGGAATTTTTATTTCATGAATGGCCTATAGCTCCAATGTTTCCTTTTTTTTTATTTTGAGTGTGGAGCCAGCTCCAAAGAGTATTTAAGGACTAACAGGGTATTCTGCAATTAAGCCAATACTTACACTTCAAAAGCCATGCAAACATGTTATCAAAACCAGAACCAAAAGGTTTTGTGGTTCCAATGCTTTTTCATGAGCTGATTGATTTGCAAAATTTGTATTAACTGTCATGTTATTGCATATCATGAAATATTTGTTCTTTATTTATTCATAAGCCACATCCACCATGCAGATCAATAACCAGAACCAAAAGGTTTTGTGGTTCCGGTGCTTGTTTTCATGCTGATTGATTTTGTATTAACTGTATATTTCACATGACAGGAATTGTGAATCTTGAGGTATTGTGTTTACAAGCCCTTTTCAGCAAAATTATATTAAAGAGGGAGGCTCGTCTCAGTAAAATACGGTAAACTTGGGGGATGCGATATTTTGACGTCACTTCCGGTTGTAGACGCAAGATCCGATCTTCTGTCTGTTTGTACCACACAGTACAGCCAGACACTAGCATGTACGTTATGCATGCAGAATTACATACACAGCGCATCACGTTACTGTGACGAGAAACTTATTTGTTTTTTTCAATGCGTTTTTGTCAGAAAGCGAAAGTGAAATTTTAGTATTATAATACTACAAAAATAGTCACCAAATGAAAATTACTGAGAAAAAAAAAGAAGAAAATGAACGCAAAAGTCAAAATAAACGATTCTACTCAAACTCACGACTTGATTTGACAAAAAGTTGATTCTGATCGCCGCAACAATCTGGGCTAACTCGTATGGTGACCTTCAAAGCGTTTTAAATAACTATATACCTTGCAATACGAGACAACAAATCGCGCAGCAAAATTTCAACCAATCAAAAAATTTGAAAGGGATTCTAAATATTGTGCACATATGACGATATCGCCTCTTTAAGCCCCGCGAACTACACATTTTAATAAAATTCAATGTTTTTAATAAATAAACACGAACAAACTTGCTAACATAATTCTACAAACATGAAACAAAACAGACGTGATTTTTAATATGAGCATTTCAAGATTGTTATATTAAGTCCCACCTACTCATTAATATGCATGACATCACCACCAAAACCATTAGGCACACCTACAGAACATGGGCTATCTGTGTACCACACATAACGTGAATCCAGTTTGTCCTTTTAGAGATACCATGTTTACAAGGTTTTTTTAGTAAAGCATATTAAGCCCTGCCTACTGAGCCTATTAATGAACTTCAATGTTTTTATACAATGAACACATACACACTAGCCACTGTAACAACATAATTATACAGAGTATAAAACAAATCAGTCATGTGATTGTTAAAATACTAAGCATTTCAAGATTTTGTTTATAGTAAGCCCCGCCTACTCATTAATATGCATGAATCACATACAAAAACAATAGGGCACATTTGAAGATCATGGACTATCTGTGTACCAAATATGATACGAATTTAGCTTACCGTTCTTGAGATATGGTGCTTATCTGTGTACCACATATGGCATGAATCCGGTGTATCATTCTTCAGATATATCATTCTTCAGATATCGCATGACTTACATGTTGCTGGTCATTAAGAGACACATTCGAGATTAGACATACAGTACATACACATGAAAGCCAGCATGACTGCATCAACATCAAATCTCCAAAGGTTCCTTATGCTATAAAATCAAAAATCGGTTGAGGTGGAATTTGATTATTCTAAAAGGATTTCATGTCTCACTGAATAAGACAGCTCCATGCTTTTCATATGAACTTATGGATATGACAGTCTCGGTCAAACAGACAGCAACCTTTTAGGCTGATTACCATTTACAGACCCCGCCATCCAAGCTAAATAAAGTGAATAGTGCAACATTTTAATGAGTTCACTACGTTGTTGGAAGAAATATCAAATTGTTCAGTGTCAAGTATTATTCGCTGGTGATTTTAATCTTCATGTGGATGATGAAAACGATCGTGATGGGCCGATGCTTGATATTCTTCAGTCAGTTGGTTTTCAACAACATGTGACTGGCAGTACTCATAATAAGCAGCACACACTAGATTTGATCATCTGTCGTGATATTGATCCTTTTGTATCAAAGATCACAATCATTAATGGTCTTCCATCAGACCATTCAGCAGTTCGTGTGATCTTGATGTTGCTCACCAGAAGCTTACCAAAACCATCTTGTGTCAACGGAATTTGAAAAAGAATTGACTCGCTGTTTTACGTAAGGATGTGTTAGATTGGCCATTGTTTCAAACGCCTGCTGAAGACCTTTGATGCGCTTTACAGACCAGTACAACACGGGTCTTATGTAAGATTCTTGACCATCATGCTCCCAAAAAAACAGGAAATCACAAATCGTCCCCTACACACCTTGGTATGATGACAGTCTTCGTGACGCTTAAACGGAACAAGCTGCTCACTTGAGAGGAAATGTGAAAAGTCCGGTTTGGTAATAGACAAACAGATCTTTCAGCAAAGTTGTATTGAATACAAGCGTCTTTGACAGTGCCAAACAGAGACATCACCAGTCAGTTATTACTAACTGTGACCAGAGGCAGCTGTTTAAAGTGATCGATAGATTATCAAATGTCCAATCATCTACAACTCTACCATCGAGCACCACAATAGATCTTGCAAATGCTTCAAGCTTTTTCAAGAGAAGATTCTTAAGATAATACATTCATTGACATTGACTCTCCACCTGTTTTCTGAAATCATCCATCGATTCTTGCAATAGTTCTTTGCTAATTTCAAAAGCCGCCACTGAAAATGAGGTTCGGGAGGTTGTGCAGAAAGCAGCAAAAAGTCTTGCATACTTGACCCACTGCCAATGACATTGTTTCTTTTCTTACTTGAGGACCTTTTACCGTTCTTACAAGGATTGTAAATAAGTCTCTATCTTCGGGTAATGCTCCTCAACAGCTACAAACTTGCTCGTAAAGCCTCTAATCAAAAACAGTCTCTTGATTGCGAAGTAATGATGAATTATCGACCAATTTCCAATTTACGCTTTGACTCTAAGCTTGTTGAACGGATTGCGGTCTTACAACTTCAGGACTACTTTGAGAGTTTGATTACACGCAAATAGGCAGTCGGGCGATAGGCAAGGGGCTGTAGCACGGAAACAGCGCTTTGCGGGTGTATAACGAACCTTTGCAGACGATAGACAAAGGTGATGAAGCTGTTTTGATCTTACTCACTTCTCCGCAGCATTCACACCATTGACCATCAGGTGTTAATTGCTCGCCTCGAGGAGCGCTTTTGGAATCACCGGAAGGGCTTTGGAGTGGTTTACGCCTTACTTGAAGGATCGCAAACAAGCTGTTAGTGTAAACACAGCCCTATCAGATCCGATTCAACTACATTATGGCGCTCCACAAGGATCGGTCGCTGGTCCCGTTATGTTCACAATGTACAGTGCTCCAATTGAAGATATAATAGAGTCAAACGGAATTCAGTGTATGTCATACGCTGATTTACACGCAGTTGTACATCCCTATGAAACCATCCGATAGAAACACTTGTATTGCCAAATTGGAAAAAAAGTCTTGTTGACATAAAAGCTGTCCATTAGAAATAAACTTAAACTGAACGATAGCAAGACGGAGATTCTTCATATCACGCCGCGCAATGTCAAATCACAATATTGCTGGCATTCAAGTAAATGGAACTGTAGTGGAACCTGTGCAATCAGCTCGCAATTCGTGTCATTTTTGACAAGCAGCTGTGCATGACACAACACGTTAATAACATTTGCAAGAACGCCACACACGCAATCAGATGCATTGGTCGAATCAGACACTATCTTGATAATGACACTACCAGAAACTAGTACATGCTTATGTGACTTCTAGGTTGGATCAGTGTAATTCTCTTTTATACGGATTGCCTGATATCGAGATCATGAAATTGCAACGAGTCCAACATACCGCCGCTCCGATTTGTAACACGCCTAAAAGCACGAGTATTTCCGAGATTCTGCTAAGACTCCATTGGTTGACCATCGGTCAGAGGATTGCCTTCAAGATTAATCTACTTACCTACAAAGCGCTTTCACGCATTGACACCATCATACATATCAGATCTTGTTACACAATATGCCCCATCGCGTCCCACGCTCTTTCACCGAAAACCTTATTAAGCCCCTACATGTCGTTTCCTCGACTTCTTATGGAAGACGTTCTTTCATGGAATGCTCACAACTTAATGGAACAAACTGCCTTTGCATGTTAAATTTAAGGCCTTCAATAATTGTCTTCAACCAAACTTAAGACTTTTCTTTTTACACAATGACCGTAGATCTATATTTTTGTATTCTGTATATACCATAATCATTTTTACTCTTTTACACCTATTTCTACATAAATGTTTTTAAATCTGCATTTCCATTTTAAATTTGCATTCCATTTTAAATATGCATTTCAATTTTAATGTTCGGTACT
>JAIGNY010000927.1:0-247500 GCA_020152595.1 Chiridota heheva
GTTGCCTTGACCGAGAAACATCATGGAAATCCAAGATGGATTGGGAACAAACAACAATCAGCTGCAGATAGATTCAACTTGTCCTTTCCAGCTTTCTGTAAGCTGGCAAATGAAACTCTTCAGCACTTTCTCCCATCATGCAATCACTTTTCGTGTGTAAGAACGGGATTCACTTGTCAGAGATCATGTAACCTCCCAGATCGCCAAGTGGCTGAGTAACTGCAGTGAGGATGAATTCTGTGCCTCGGTTCTACTGTGCAAAGACCTCCATTTCCAAGAATATCTTGCTCTGGATTAGTGTTGATTGTAGTTGAATGTACCAGTTTGAAATCCGATTAGCGCCATCACCGACGACATCACTGTGACCAAACTTTGAATATAATCTTTTGTATAACATTCTTGATTTGGTGAAGCATTTGAATGGGACTTGCATGGGGACTTGCCGCAAGGCATGTTTCGTATGAGCGATGGTCAGTCATTTTCATCTTATTGGTGTTTTTGATATCAGCCCAAGCTGCCAAAGGATACGTTTAGTTGTAAAGCATTAAAAAGAGCAG
Source organism: Chiridota heheva (assembly GCA_020152595.1). NCBI lineage: Eukaryota > Metazoa > Echinodermata > Holothuroidea > Apodida > Chiridotidae > Chiridota > Chiridota heheva. The sequence goes on from JAIGNY010000927.1 coordinate 558, forward strand.
GGCCGGAATGGCACATCAAATTTACCGGTCCAGGTGCAGTGACCGGCGTCTTCGACTGACCTCTACCACGAACAAAAAAAAAGTGACGCGTCACGACGCCTATTCGTTCATTCACATATCTGCAGAAAGCATACAAAGAATTATTTCATTTTATTCCTATTTATAGTCATGAAAAAATGTTATAAGTAGGATCGGTGCCCCAAATGTCTTGGGACCGGCGCCTCCCGCGCCTCGGACCCACCGGCGGCCCGGACCCACCGGCGCCTAGGACCATCTGAAGCACCAGTCCAGGGCCGGTGGACCGGTGAGCCAGTCCGCCCGTGGGAAACTAAGTAATGAACAGTAGTCCATGAGACAGGGCCCAAATTTTAGCTAATTGGTACCAAGAAGACAATATTCGACAAAAATGCTTTCCGGACATCAATATCGAGTAGCTTTCTTGTAGTAATTTGATGTTTGTCAAAATGGTTGACAAAATGCCCACCACGGAAATGAAAACGGCTTTTATATGTAGCTTATTTGAAAATTTCGTATTTAAAACATATGTGTTTGCCTCTTTGATGTATATTTCGTAAATCAAATACAAATTAAAGCCAGGAGTTCCTTTGACCGCGAAATGTCATGCATCCAAGATGGCTGCCACAAAATGGCTGTCATTTTAGTGATTTCTCTTTTAAGACATAAAGTATACTTTGTTTTTATGAAATTGAGCCAATTATTTGTGCAGAACTGTATTTATCAACTTTAGAATATTTTAAACTATACAGTAGAAATAATGAACTACGTGAAATAACATATTTTAACATATCTTTCCAGTCAGCGATGGTCGCAGTTACCTCCATCTTGCAGGTGTTTTTGATAAAGAAAAAGCTAAATGTAGATTCAAAGCATGTGAAAGAGCAATATCATATACAGGACAAGATGATCATGATGCTGGGACAAAGTAAGATAACAGGTGAAACTGTAGATCCCACGTGACAACGTGCAAGAGGTTCGCTAGGTAAACCAGGAACACCAGCAACGTTCTCACGTGTGACACTGGGTACCCCAACTGCCCAAAAACAGTTCTGTTCTGGCCCGGACGCGAATTTCTTAACCAAACAGGATAGCAATGGCACAAATTTCCTCTTGTTTGATTGGCTTTTATTCTGGATTCTATCCCAACCAACCAGTACATTTGCTATCCTGTTTGTGAAAGAAAGAAAAAATCAGCCATCCGGGACGGCTAATTGGCGTTCGCTAGCTGGGTAGATATGAGCCCGGCAAAAGCCTAAGACTGCCCCAGGTTTGATTTCTGCCTGTTACCGCCCTAGCCTAAACGGTGGGTGAAATCGAGGACGTGGGCGGTACGGGCAGCCGCAGTCCCATGGTCGTCCGCCAATATCACCCAGTCGTTTAAGTACACAAGATATCTTGACGCCGATTTTCCTTAGGTACGCTGCAAATAATCTTTTGCTTCTCAAAGAGGAACGCCAGAAAGCTCCCGTGATTCCCGATGGTTTGGAGTCATCCAAGAGGTCTATAGACGTGACCCAAAGATCACCAGTGACATAGCTGCGGGAGGATTGTGTGGCGTGTCTCTTGCTTTGTTGGTTTGATGAACTTGTTCAGTTCAGAGTAAGAGGGTTCAAGATAGGTCTCCATTTACCGTTTGTCTTGGGACCCAAAACAATGTGGAGGTGATAACCACGGCACGACGGTTCTGCTGTCCCTTTGGCAATATTTCGTCGTCGAGTGGGATCTTTTGGTGTGAGCCGGTGAACTCCCGGAGAGCCGAGTGATTTCTTCCCACATTTGGATACTCCTTCTAAGGTGATGCCGGGGTCGCAAACCTGCTTCCCTTTCTTCCCCATGTGCGAGAATACCCAAGCCATGGGGTGAAAGTTGTACTGGCCGGGACACAGTGACCTTACCTGACCAGTTATGCTGGTTTGAGAAAGAAAAGCGACCGCAGGGGCACTCCACTGTCCTCGCCGTCTCTGGAACGGTCACAGGGGACGAAGAGACAGAAATGTCACGACACCAATCATTGTTTATGCCAATTGTCTGCCCACGCTTCGGATGGAACCACACCGCCAAATTATGCGTCCAACCTAAATACAAGACCATCTGCGTTCACTGCAAATCAAACCACCCTGTGTTCAAATACCCTCTCATCACCTCCAAAGTACCATAGTCTCACCTCAACAATGCTCACATGTCACGCCTCCGGAAGCTCTGCGATTTTAGGCATTCAATAACTATAGTTACCTCCGTCGCCATCCACCGACCATCTTCCATCTGACCACCGTCATCCAAGCGCCAATCAAAAGAGTCACCAGTGATCAACTCTCACCTCCCCCATCTAAGGCCAGTATCAACCACTCATCGACACGGCATACCGACTTATCACCAAGCAAAGACTTGCCACCTTTAACCTTTAACAATCGCGTCTGTACCTTACGGACCCTACCGTGGTTTGTCACCGTCTGTTTGATTAAAGGAATTTTTTTCTTGCCATCCGTTACCAATCGGCCGCCGTACCCTTGGCCCATGTTTCGCCCGTCAGTATCATCGGTGTAAGCGATGTCGCTCGGCCCATTGGGATCACTTGTCAACGCGATGAACCCATTCGTCTCGTAAGCTGTTCTTCCACTGTTGATGTAGTGGCGGAAAATGTCGGACTGAGGGTATATTTTACCTTTTTGCAGTAATTGGGTCACTTTTCATTAAAAAAAGGGCACTCTTGGGTTTGAGATTGTTTGAGAATAGGCAATGTCCTCACCTTTTTACCCATCATTTATATGGTGGTGGTGTATCTTAATGAGGCACTTTAAAAGGCAAATTCCACCTATGGGTTTTTGATTTTGAATGGAAAATTTTTGAGAATGGAAAATTAGTGAGGAAATATCCCCTCCCACCACGGCCCTCGGTGTCGATGCTCCTGGTAAATGATATACTTTAATTGTGTCAAATACATACTAAATGTATATAACAACCTCTACGTATTATGCATAGTATTTGTGAGCGCATGGATTTCTATTTGTTTTCAAGCTTTAAGAATGGCCTAAAATAATTTCAAATAAATTTCAAAAAGGCGGTTTCTGTCCCCGTTCGCACAATTTAAAAGGGCACCTTTTTCTTTTACTCTAGGGTTAGCAGTCCTCCCCCTCCCCTCCTTCTCCCACCTCTTGCCGCCGTAGTTCCGGTATTGATACAGAGGCCAAAATCCTCACAGGCCCCCAGGACTGTAGTAGCCCACTGCATATTAAAGCTTTAAAGGGATATTTCCATGTTTATGTAACCTTTCGTAAGAAAAAGAAAACATTTCGAAACAATTTAGTACAAAATATATTGATATGTTATTCCTACCAGGAAATATTCAAGTTTTAAAGTTCACAAAAAAGCCAATAAACAAATAGGAAAAGGCTCAGTATGACATCACAGCAACACATTCTCCTACAAAGTTTACATATTTCATAAAATATATATATATATATATATATATATATATATATATATATATATATATATATATATATATATATATATATATATATATATATATATATATATATATATATATATATATATATATATATATATATATATATATATATATATATATATATATATATATATATATATATATATATATACATTACCAAATATACCCTATTTCAATAACTTTTGATATATATATATATATATATATATACATATATATATATATATATATATATATATATATATATATATATATATATATATATATATATATATATATATATATATATATATATATATATATATATATATATATATATATATATATATATATATATATATATATATAAAAATTGTTTCTAATCATACAGAAACAACCAATTAACATTCAAAGAAATACATAAACATTTGCAATTGAATTGTCTCTATGACATCATCAAACTCGAATTTATCATACTGTACACAAATTTTAAAATGCAATTGGGAAATCTTTAAAAAACCAGATGTCCTGAACGGAATGTGATATCAACCTGATTTTTGTACCAAATTGGCTCTAAAAGTATGCTCTTTCAAATAAAATTTTGCAAAAAACCATGGAATTATTCCTTTAATGTCGTTTGCCCTTTTTAACACTGTTTTTCAAGTAAGCCTAAAAAACTTAAGCCTTAACAGCAATATGATCTGATGATGCAAATTATATTAACAATGTTTGCTTTGCGTGAATTTGAAATCATAAACAGACATATACTAACAGCAAAATACTGTTGTATAAAATCAAGATGGATTTTACATCTTTGCAACAAGACATGATTTTAACTATGGCATAGTTTCCTCATAATGCTAATATATTAGCATTCTGAGCAAAAAATTAATCATTGCAATGAATCACAATTAATCAATAATAGTATCCTACAAATAAACTTTCAAGTGGCAATCATTATAACAAGATATAACTAAAACGATTTTGAAAATTTCTTTCAAAGCCTCTTTCATATAAGATAGACTTACTTACCCCTGAAGTAATCCTTTAAGATAACGCTGATTTTATGCATCAGTTATTTCAGTCGTTTATCATCTGCACGCAAACAAAACAATTCTTGTGAGTTGTGTGTGAGTTAAGTTGGGATTTGTGCCATGTCATGTGTGTGATTTGAAAGGTGTTTTTTATCAGTGATTTTTTTTTACACTTTGGTGATTTTATAGCCAGAGATACTCAATTGCGCTATAGTTTTTAAACCAAGTTATAACCCAAACGAGCTATGAAATACAAGTGATACACCCCAATTTGACTACACATTGGGAGAAATCCCAAACGGTATATCAAGTTCGATTTGTATATGAGCCAGACAGTATTTTAACGCTCCACCAATGAAATAAAGTTTTCTTTTAATCGGAGATATTTGGTGGTATTTCCCGAGCCAATATTATTATATATGCTAAATTCGTTCCGATTACACCAAACGAAATTCGATTATTCGACACATTTTAGCGAATTTTGGAATGTAAAAGTCCTTTAAAATTGCGCACTTATACAAACTTTTGTTGCATCCATGGATCAATCTATCTGTCTATTTAAGGCAAACTTGAAAACATAGCAGAATGTCGAATAAACGCTTATAGAGCTAGATAAACGCTTATAGAGCTAGATAAACGCTTATAGAGCTAGATAAACGCTTATAGAGCTAGATAAACGCCTATAGAGCTAGATAAACGCCTATAGAGCTAGATAAACGCTTATAGAGCTAGATAGCTAGATAAACGCTTATAGAGCCAGATAAACGCTTATAGATAAACGCTTATAGAGCTAGATAAAGAAAGCTAGATAAAATAGAGCTAGATTTTAGGCCTAGATAAACGCTTATAGAGCTAGATAAACGCTTATAGAGCTAGATAAACGCTTATAGAGCTAGATAAACGCTTATAGAGCTAGATAAACGCTTATAGAGCTAGATAAACGCTTATAGAGCTAGATAAACGCTGCAAAAAGAACGAAATCTGGAACCAGCTTAAAGGATTGTTGAGCTTACCAGCTGTAAATTTTGAAAGCTACTCATCTGGACCATTCAGACAGAGGCGTATCGACTGTGTGAGGGTGTCACACCCTACCCCATTCCAAATTTTCCAAATTTGGGGGATCTTTCCTATACAACGATATTTTCTTGGCAACTGCTTGTAAAACTTTCAACATGTAAAACATTTTTGTGTAAATGAATTAAGGTCGTGATACTGAGGCAATAAAATATCATGAACTGTACAGACAAAATATCATAATCGAAGCACACCTTTTCATTTGAACAGCTGAAGGGACTGTTATTAACACCACAATTAACTGATTAACAGATAAACAGTATGCTGACACATGCAATCTCGTACTTTGCAGGTCTTGAGTGGCAGCGTCAAGCCCTTTAGTCATACATTTTTCGGACAATGTTTAGTTTTACTATACATTTACTTGTGGGAGTCTTAATTGTCGGGTTTGCTGGATCAACCAGGCGGGTTTATAGGATTATACGTAAACACAAAAGAACAAGAACATAAACCTTACTTTGGTACCTGACAATATCATATAAGATTGGAGACTCTACTCGTTTAATTTAGGGGGGTTGTAGAGATTGCAGCTTCGGCAAGTTAAAATTTCTTTTGATTGAGAACCACAACTGCATGCAGTGCGTCAAGATATGCCGGTGGTTAGTTTTTCTGACATGGGCATGATGAAAATCTGTTCCAATGGATTTTTAGTCCAAAATTTTAAAGCCTACAAGTTTGGACAAAAACATCACTTCAAATCACTCATCCCTAAACAAACAAAAGCTTCACTGTTAAATATCACCCTATTTGTAAATTATTACTTCAAGCCACAGGGGAATACTTTTGCCCTTGTTTTGAGTGTGAAAGTCAGTGAAACTGCAGTGAAATTTGTTTATTAAGAATGTCAGATTATGACTGTGGAAAGTTAGGTGAAGTGTGTGCGCTGTTGAAATAGAAATCCCAGGTGTAATTGCTAATTGCTGGATTGTGGTTTCTGTTGTGAGCAATATATAAATACAGACCCCGACAGATTTGAGGTTTTGTCTGGGCTCAAGAAATAAATTTTTTGCGAGGTTTAGACTTAATGGGAATAAAATTCGCCAAAATATGTTACTAAACACACAAACCTGACAAGTTAACAAAAATCCCGACGGGAGTTACAGGAAGGTTTGAGAAAATGGGGCATAGTTTTGATCAAATTTAGCCTGATCTAAAGAATAATTTTGCTTGTATCAATAAACTACAGTGAAGAGGAGGGGGAGGGGGGGGGGAATTTTAGTCTAGTTAAAAGTCTAAACAATTGATTTTGACAGTTTGAAGATTCCATGCATGGCTTTTTCTTTTTTCTTCTAAAAATCTTTTTTTTTCGTGAAGTCTACCCTACAATTATTGTAAAATTTCTTTCATTTTTGTAAAATTTGCTTTAATTTTCGTAAAATTTTCTTCATTTTTGAAAAGTTTCTTCAATTTTGAAAATTTCGTTCATTTTTGTGTAATTTTCTTCAATTTTGGGGAAACGTCCTTTATTTTCTGGAAATGTTGCCAAAGTTCCAATAATTCTACGACCCCGGCCCTCCCCTAAATTTACAAATTTACAATAGAGACTCATATAGTTTTGGACAGTGATACAATAACGGGGAGACTGCGTATTCATGATAGTTTTGCAGGTTTGTTGGGACATAAATCGACAATACAATCCACGGCCTTTGATAACCAATGTCAAAGGCTTATCTTTATGATAACCGCTACACCACAGTTAGTGACCAGGTTTGTTGGGCTGATACAATCCCCAATGTCATACAAGCTGACATACAGTTACACTTCAATGATCCCTTGTACGAAAGACAATGAAAGATGGGTAGCTCTTTCCAAAAAAAGAATTCAAGAAAGAACATTCTACATGTTTTATGCTAATCCTGATCAAAGTTTACCCATCCAAATACCTAATATCATAAAGCTTCCGAGGAATCCCAACCAGGGCTTTTCCCTTTGACCCTATTTGGGGCTGGCCTAATCCCACACCGCTAAACAGAGGCGGCAGAAGATATTTGAAACTGGGGGAGGGTGACGGGGGAGGGGGACGGGGGACGGGGGAGGGACGGGGGAGGGGGAAGGGGAGGGGAACAGGATCTAAAAACGGCCTTCAGTGTTATTATTTTTTGGGCGTGGGCGCTTAAGCCCCTCAAAAACGAAAAGCTAGATACGGCCCTTAAAGAAAGAGAACAAAGTTATGTAGGTTTTAATTTATTCATTACAAAATAGAATAGATACAATGAATAAAGGCAATCCGCAGCTGGTTCCCCTGAAATGAATTCTACACACGCCGAATTTGGCAGGTTGCAAGATTACAGTGTGTATGTGGTGGACGCTAACAATTTCTTAACCTGTTAACTTAGCTTTTAAGTTTCAGAACCGCATCCGGCATAGTCAACATTCTGACCATATTATACGCTATAGCCACTACATGGCTGACATACAAGTACTGCAAGCCTACCGAGTGAGGTGTACATCTCACTACATCCTGTGAGTCTAACCTCATTCATTTGAAATTTCAAATAAATTATTCCTCTTCATTATCTCTTTGTGACAAAAAAAATTTTGGTGTAATAAATATTTTCTATTATGTATCTGAAAGTAAAAATGTCTAAATAATACCATTCTTTATATCACTTTTTAGACCTGGCTTATAAAATATTAGATTGGCACCGGAAGATTTCGTCTACATTCCTCAACGTTGGTAATTCGTGAGACAATCAATTACAAAAAGTCACTCTGCTATCAGTGATACATTAGGCTATGACAGCAGTTTTCATGAAAAATATATATTAAATGACATAAAAGCAGAATATGACAGTAGTTATAATGTTTTGGAAATGATGGATAGGCCCAGCATGCAAAATGTGTTTGTAATAGACTTGAACTGAATGACGATGTATAATATGCATGGGTGTATAGCCAAGAGGTTAACAGTGTTGCTCGATCTCAGCTCCACCACCTCACCAGCTCTAATCCTCCGGACAGTGGCGTAGTTATAAAGAATATTAAAAAAAGATGGGGGGGGGGGGAGGGGGAGGGGCAGTGGAAAATTTCCCTTTGGCCAAAAATTTCCAAAAAGTTGGAAAATTTGCACAACAGAAAATCAGTTTGTTGGATTATTATAGTAATCCTAATGAAAGTGACCGGTCTTAAGAGATCAATTGTATACCAGCCATCTTGGGATTTGAAAAAGGATCACAAAATTTCCGAAAACCGAACTTGCCTATTTCAGTATTTAGAGTTAGCAAATTTCCGATTTTTCCTCAAAATTCCCTAAGTTTTTCCTCTAAATATTTTACTTTTCCTCAAAATTTTCGACGGTTTTCCTCGAAATATCCAGTGTTTCTCAAAACTTCCAACATTTTCTTAAAAATTCCGGTTACGGCCGGAGAAAGGAGGGGGAGGGGGATTCGGGTTTATGGTTTTGCCCCTCCTTTCCCCGCAAAAAAGTCTACCTACATCACTGACCCCGTCTTAAAAGGCAAAAGGGGCCGGGTAAATGTGAACAGTTTCAAAGATCAACATTGTGATAACACTGTGCGTGGTAAAGAGAGAGATAATAAAACATCATACTCCTTGAACTTTTGCTTTTAAAGAAATTTTCCATGAATTTTATTTTATCATAGAGAAACAAATTGTTCATATATTAAGTTGCGGTTTAGGAACTATTATGGTGATTTTAACTAACGTCACGAGGTCACGTGACTTTGTTTAATCGCCATTTTGTCGGGGAAAACGATCGTCCGCTGTACACTTATTTAGACTTACAAACGCTTGCATGTTGTTATAAAAGATAAATTTTGTTAGATAATTAGGCTATGCCGGAATCTTGCTGTGCCCCAATTGCACTTTGGTTGCACTAATAGGCGTGTGTCGGGGAATACAAAGACGTTTTATCAATTTCCATCTGATCCTGATCGACGTTCGAAGTGGGTTTTTGCTGTACGACGCAACGTCTTTCAACCTTCGGTTCACATTAGGAGTTACAGTGAGCACTTTATGCCAGATATCAGGTATGTGGGCGTGTGGAAGCTCTTTGTTATAACGAACAATCAGATTGCGTTCAGGTAAAAGTTACGCTTCGTATACCCGGTGAATATATAAAACGTTAGGAAAATATGAAGTAAAATTGCCGCCGCGAACAAAAACAATACAATTCGCCAAACTGGTACTGGTAGGTAGTTAGCAGGCAGTATGTTTGTTCGTGTGTTGTGACTGAGCTGTGTGAAGACGCGTGAAACACGACGACGCTTGCTCGGCAAAATGGCTTCTAGACAATTAGGGTCTGTTGCATTTCAAAGATTACATCTGATCAATGTATTGAAAAGTGACCTTGTAGTGTACTGTAGTCATGACAGCGTGATAACATAATTGCAGAACCAAGACAATGTTTATGTATTTCTTTGAAAATTAATTCCGCTTTCCTTAATTATTGGATACAAAGTTAATTATGGAGATGGTGTAACATGCTTTTGACAAGATACAGAAACTTGGATCTGCAATTATGACATCACACATTACACTGCACGTATCAACACAACTTAAAGAAATCTTTGAAATGCAATAACTCCTAAACTGAATGAGATGGCTTTTTATCAATTTCTGTCTTTAATAGTTCACTATACCACATAAACTGATAAATGAAAATGAAAATTAACGGAAATTTTTCTTTATGGGGAAATTTTACCGTGTACTGTGGCACATCTTTTTTAAACTCCTTGATCCACAATGAGCACATTAGCGGTCATTTTCGATCTATGACCCCACCCCCCCCCCCCTTCCCCCTCTCTCCCCTCTTTCTGGTGTATGCAGGGAGGTGCTAGTCATGTTAGATGCGAGTCGCTATCCAGGTGAAGGGGTTCATAATGTCCCTTTACCTTAATATCTCTCTGAAAATTGGTACAACCTTTACCTGATATTTGTGTTATCAGCTTATTGTAAGAACAAATAACGAAATTCGGTTAGTTTCCAAGCAATTTTGAAATCAAAATAGCAAACCGGAAACGATATTGGTGAAATCATTTTTGTGTTTTTAATTGCTTTTCGGTTTCGATGGCATCTTGTCCTCCCTGACAGTACCGTTCTCATATTACAATAAATGGAGAATGGAATTAAAAGACTTCTTACTGAGTATTTGCCTGTCATTAATGCTGCTCTCGACGGGGAACAGTTGGGTTGGGCGTAATAGTTGCCCAGCCTCACGCCCTCCTTTGCTAAGCGATCAAGGTTTGGTGTGTGGATGGCGGAGTTATGGTACCCCACGTCATTCCATCCCAGGTCATCCGCCAAGATGAATACAATATGAGGTTTTGTAGAGGGCTGAAAATGTAAATCAAGCGTGAATATACATATTAGAATTTACGACATATATCAGTACGTATCCACCAATATGGTGTGCGCGATGGTCGGTGCATGTGTTTATTATTCATTTAAAAAAATTAGTTAATGTTGGTTCTAGCCGTCCATATGCCTTTAAAGAAAATAGAATTGCAGGAAAGTTTGTAAAATTGGGAGAGTATAAACCTGGATTATAGCTTGTAAAATGATACCGTACTCCATGTGCAGTAGATTTAGGCTAATATTATACATATTTCTATACAACATGTTAAAGTAAGTTCTGTCAAACCATTTACTGTTAAAGGCAACGATTTGCGATATTTTTGTAAATTTAAATAAAAAAAGTGTAAATACCCACGTTCCAGTACCGCCGGAAGCGAGGAAAGATAGAAGTGCTGCTTCAGCCCCAATAATTTGCAGACATGTAATGCAAATTAATGTCGTATTTTCGCCTTTCATCATTGTTATAAAAAAAAGAAAAAAATGCTCCCGGGCCACCCAAAATAAATTGCTTTGTCCCTAAGCCAACACGTACATTAATAAGGTATTCAGACCGGGAGTTCAATGAGTCCAGGGACGGTCTGGCCCACCGGGATACCGGGAACTTTCCTGGTACGCCCTTTGCTACATAAAACAGTATGGGAGAATTCTGGACTTTTGTGTAATAAGAAAATGGACCAAAACTTGGAGCTTTGCATTCATAAAGATCCATGGATGCCGCCATTTTGACTTAAGATAACGTTAAATTAATGGGATTTTTACTAAGAGCACGGTATTATTTGTGTAATGTAACGTATGATGCATGTACACGGTATTAACGATGACTAAGCCAACACAGAAACATGTGTCGAGAGGGTTGTTCAAAAATTCAACGACCTATCAATGAAAGTTTTTTGTTATTTTATCTCAGGTCAAATCTAATAAATATTCATTTGATATTGGGTTTTCCTTTCAAACCCCCTCCCCTCCCCTTCCTTTCCCTTGCGTTCTCATTAAAAATCCTCATTAACTTAACTTTATCACTAATTAAAATGGCGGTCTCCATGAATCGTGTAATGAATACCAAGCCCCAAGTTTTGGTATATTTATTATTACACCAAAAGTCCAGGATTCTCCCGGACTGTAAAAAGTAATTACAGCAGCAAATTGGAATGACGAGAATTCAAAAAAATCATTTAATTTTCAGCACGTTGTATCTTTGAAAAACTGGATTACTCTTATTTTATGATGAATGAATGATTACTATCAAGAATGACATGTGAATTTGTAACTAATTTTTCAACGTAGTATATAAAATTGTCAAATGTCCTCGAACACAAAACCCGAAGCTCTTCTCAGAAAATAAATAAAGAATGAATATCGTGTAACAGTGCTTAGAAATGGGTGAGGATTTTTTTTTTTTGAGTCTCAAGAATATCCGAAAACATTTTTTGTGCACATGATGGTACTGAAAATCTTTGATACGAATGTTTAAACTGATCATAATTATTTCTTATATAATTTCGAAAGTTGTTCTTGACTTAGAAATGCTTATCTGAGTAGATTTCAACATAACAATTCAAATTGTCTTTTTTTCATCAATACAATTTTGGATATATGTGCTAATTTTTAGCTTTTTGGGCGTATCAAAAACAAGATTCCAGAGGTAAATCCTCCTGAACCCCTATTAAGAAAAAATATTTAAAACAAATGAAATTTTCCTAAATGCACCGATACATGATGATATTTATATGAGGTGCCTGTTTCCAGGAGTTACAAAGTGCCCAAAATGTTGCAACACAGTCCAGATCAACAAAATAATAAACAAAGAAGTGAACAAAAGCTAAACTTTATCATAGAAATGTGTTTTGAGCAGTTTCTTAAATTGTCTAAGTGAACTTGCAGGGCGAATATTTTAGGGCATTGATTTCCATACATGGAAAATGCACGCGAACCAGCTTTAGTGTTGATGTTGTGCTCAGCCAGGAAGTTTGCTGAAGAGGAGCGAGGGGAACGCGATGGAACATAAAGTTACAGACTCAGAAATAGTGACTGATAATTGCATATTACTGCATATTGTTAAAATTATCCAATTCTTTCAAATTTTAGTCGTAAATCTACCGATAGTTCATTTGCAAAGCCAGGTTTTTATTTTGGGAGGGGCGGATCTGCCAGCTGTATACGCTTTGCGCATTTAGCTTCCCAAGGGGCTTCGCCCCTGCACGCCTTCCGGCCCTACCAGGGCTTCCTCCCTGGACTCTATACCAGGCCCCATATTTAAAACCTTCCGACGGCACTCCACGTGTACGACTCATTGAGTCTAAAACGATATAAAAGGATTTTTGAGAGGGTATTAGGAATTATCTACCTACTGTGGTGTAGCGGTATCATACTTGTCTACAGACCACGAGGCCATGGGTTCAAGCCTGGGTTGGGTAGACACGCCAGTGCACCACAACTGGTTATCAAAGGCCGTGGACATTGACTTGGTTGTCGATGTTATGTCTGTCCGTATGTCGTACCTGTGTTCTCGTCCGGTCGTATTGAGTTTCGTGAAAGCATTGTTACTATATAACCGAATACGCAGGCGACGACCCCTTCATTGTTTTGTTCAGTCATCGTATTAGGAATTGGGGACGTTAGACGTACATACATATATATATATATATATATTTATATATATATTTATATATTTTTATATATATATATATATATATATATATATATATATATATATATATATATATATATATATATATATATATATATATATATATATATATATATATATATATATATATATATATATATATATATATATATATATATATATATATATATATATATATATATATATATATATATATATATATATATATATATATATATATATATATATATATATATATATATATATATATATATATATATATATATATATATATATATATATATATATATATATATATATATATATATATATATATATAAAGTAAATTCTTCAGTCCCTGCATATATTATCATTTCTTATCAGATGTGCACAGAAAAAATACAATGCACACTATCTGACTATTCATATACAACAAATTGCAACTGAATTTCAATAAAGTTTATCGAAATTGGGATATATGCTGAAATATGATATGTATGAAAGGGCAGTGTTTCAGAGAGCTCAAACTTTGATGTAATTTCCTTCCTTATATAATTTCAGACATTTTGAAGGCTTAGATTAGTAGTCAAGCAAGTTTATCTTATATAAAAGAGGACTTAAGAACAATAAACTACTGAAGACATCGTTCAAAAATCTTTATTTTCCGTTAACAGATTAAAATGTTAAGGAGAAATTCAGGTTTAAAGCTCTGTCTTATCTTTGTAGAAATGATTGGTGTAGAAAGTCTACAATGGAAGGTTGGCGCCCGTATCCTCACATTCGTAACAAGAGGTAATGTAAAGAAAATATATTCAACTTTTTTTCAATGTAAATTATTTTCTCTCGAACTTTCTTCAGGTGGGTAAATTAAAATCATCCCTACAAGATTCTGTTTTACTACTTTCCTGAAAATATCCAACGGTTTTTACTAGCCATAAAATCAAAAGACAAAATATGATAGAATATATAAAGACTTGTTAGGAATCTGAGGCAGTGACATCACAGCTAGTCTGATTTTAGTTCTTTCTACACGAATAATGCCAAACTTCAAACTTAAATATCCCTTTAACCTGTTAACGGAATAACATTTTGAATGCTTTCTTTACCATTTGTTTAAAGTCCTTGTTCATATAAGATGGACTTGCTTGACCCCTGAACTAATCCTTTGTATTAAAGTGTGTGAATGTCCTTTCCGGGTAGGCATATACTTCTTGAGAATAGGCCTATGATCAGACGATCAAGACTCATAAAACTCTTGATCAAGAGTATGGCTACTGGAGTCCAGCAAAGGTAAAAATACCTGAACGGTGGTATTAATTAGCTGCAAAGAGACTGTCCATTCTAATAACAAATTTGTATATGAATTACTTATTTACGAATCAATTGCATATTAATCCAATCAATCAGTCAGCCAGACAGACAGATAGACAGTTAGTCAATCCGTCAAGAGGATTAGTTATTCATTCAATCAGTCTGTCAGTCAGTTCGACAGTCAGTTGTCAGACAGACAGCATATGGGAATGTTTTACCTTAAAACGCGCATAAGGAAACAAATTCGCGGAACTAGCTGCGATGTGTTACGGAAAACTATAAATAAACTTGGTAGGACTTGGATTGTACCATTATTATGCGGGTTGGTTTTAAGAATGAAGTCTTTAAAGTATATTAAAGGATATATTAAACAGATATTGATTCATACAAAAAGTTGAATAAATAGCATAGTTCTTAAGTTTTGGTATCATAATCATGCACCCTAAGCTTGTCGTTATTCCTCGCTCTTGCACTTCTTTGTTCATGATTGTTGTCGATAATATTTTAGCCAAATAATGTTTTAATTTCTGATGAATACAATTATATAATAAGATATATATTTCAGTGTAGCAAATTTTACAAGAAAACTGTTAAAAATGGACGAAAATCATCCCAAATCCGACATTTTAAAATCTTATTCGCCTCTTCACAGCATGTTTACAATACACAAAAAAAAAGGAAACCCTCTGCACACATTAGTACAGTCCACACAGCTTGGGAGTGCAAAGACTACGTCAGAATTAAAATATAGGGGATACATAAGCGGACGCGAAATATTTTCTCTCATCGTTTTCAATTTGTTGGAAAGTCTGGGCCCTTTTTTGCACCAATCACGTTAGATTATATATATATGGTAAATGATATATGTTAATTATCACGCCGTGTAAGATATACTCCCAAATACTTTAATTCATTTAGTTACAAAGGTCAAAAGCGGCAATAATCTTATGATTTTGCTTGCGCTCTCATTGAAAAGCAAGAAAAAACACATTTTATAGCTTACAAAGCACGGTACTGTTTTTTTGAATAATTAAATGAAAATGGTTTCAAAATGAGTTCAAGTTCTCTATACCGTTTAAAATGGAACAAAATATTCAGAGACTCTTTAGTTATAACGTTTAAAGTGCAAAATATGTGCGACTTTCAGAGCGTTTTGCACTCTTAAGGAGATTATCGCAAGCGTACGAAACAAACATTCCCATATGCAGTCTGTCATTCAGTCATACCGTCAGTCAGTTACTTAGTCAGTCAGTCAGTCCGACAGTCAGTTATGTAGTCAATCAATCAGTCAGTCAGTCCTGACCCCCACTATCAGTCAGTCAGTCAAACACTTAGTCAGTCAGCCAGACCGACAGACAGACAGTCAGTCAGAAAGTTAATCAGTCACTCAGTCCGACAGTCAGTTAGTTAGTCAGTCAATCAATCAATCAGTCAATCAGACAGTCAGTCAGTCAGAATGACAGACAGACAGTCAGTCAAACAGTTAGCCAGTTGGCCAGGCAGACAGACAGTCAGTCAGTCAGTCAGAAAATTAATCAGTCACTCAGTCCAACAGTCAGTTTTTTAGTCAGTTAATCAATTAGTCAGTCAGACAGACAGTCAGCCAGTCAATCAGAAAGACAGACAGACAGTCAGTCAAACAGTCAGTCCGTCAGACAGTCAGTCAGTCAATCAGTCACAGTTAGTCAGTCAGTCATTCAGACTATACTAAACAAAAGTTCATTTAAAAATATTTAAACTTTCGAAATAATTTTGAAGAGGTTCTCAATATTTGATATTTTTATGGATGGTTTTATGGGCATTTAGAAACAACATCGCCTCTACCCGTCTGTGGACCTTAAACAAATTCGATTACCAGGTCAAATCTAACTTATGTATATCCTACAATGATGCATGAGCTGATGAGTAGTTAGGCCAATATTCAGTCCGAGAAATTCCTCAAATTCGTCGATTTCGAGGAACTCATATCTAAATTAGCCATCCACAATGCAACATTACCCATAAGTCTTAGTTCTTTCCCGTATATTCGTAACACAAACTCAAACTTCGCGCGCGTTTGGTTATTTATGTTGACTCATGTGGTTTCCAACGAAACATACGGGTCATTCTCGTTAGTCTGTAAGTAAACATTATTTGCCAGATCACACTGCTTGTTTGACCATGTAAAATGCAGCTTATGATATGCTGGTATATATGTGTGATATGAGTAAGTTACATTCACTAACTTGTTTTCAAGTATACTGAAAACGGGTGAAGATTTTAGTTACAAAATCTATGTCATTTAAAAACAAAATGTTCAGGTAACAATTTGAATCATTCGTTCTTGATTTTCAATTTGTGACGTAAAAATGGACTGTCTGTGTTTCTTATGTCAATCCATTGCAGTTACAATGGACTTATAGCTGGACTGAAAGATTTATAAATACGTATAAAAGTGCTCCAGACGATGGGACCTGCACGACATGAACAGGGGTATTTTAGCGGGGAACTCTACCCCCTTGTTAAATTTCTGAAACTTGGGAGGGAGATTTGGGATATGGAGGTTAAAATTCAAAGCGATTTTCAAAATTCTACAAGGAAAGATAAAAATATTGGTGAATTTTCCAGAACTCCCATCTAAATATTTTCTAAATTCTAATATTAATTCTTGACTTATTAGTTTTTTTAATTGTATTAATTTTGTAATTCGTTAATTTGTATTTTTGCTTTCCAATATTTCCTTCCAAAATATCGAGATTTTTGACAATGGACCCATCCCTAGATCCATCACTGCTGAATCCGACCCAGGTTGTTAAAGGAAAGGTATCGTCCCATAAATGCATTCAGAAGTGAAGGCCGCTGTGGTGGTAACGTCACTTCCAGTTGTCAATTTTTCCTATTTATGGCGAGAAATAAGCAATGTTATTGATCATGCATCCGCCGGACCGAACATAAGGGCCTACTTGTATTATCGACAATAGACCTATTTCAGATTTCTCGCAATCAATACGAAAAATAAAACAACGGAAGTGACGTCACCATCACGGCGGCGTTCACTTCTAAATGCATTTATGGGACGATTCCTTTCCTTTAAGTTGTTTTTAGAATACACCCCTGGGTACGAACAAACACACCAACCTCTTTTTTCTTTGTTTCTTCTGCTTTGTGCTTTTCTTCTGCTTTTTGCGTTTCTTCTGCTTTTTGCGCTTCTTCTGCTTTTTGCGCTTCTTCTGCTTTTTGCGTTTCTTCTGTTTTTTGTGTTTCTTCTGCTTTTTGCGTTTCTTTTGTTTTTTGTGTTTCTTCTGCTTTTTGCTTCTCTTCTGCTTTTTGCTTCTCTTCTGCTTTTTGCTTTTCTTCTGCTTTTTGCTTTTTTTCTGCTTTTTGCGTTTCTTCTGCTTTTTGCGTTTTAATGTATGGTTTTTGTGGATGATCCATAAATGGTGTAGAAAATAAGCTTCCCTCTCTCTTAAGGAAAAGAAGCTCCCTCTCCTTATTGGAACCTCTTTCTCCGCCGGAATCCACCAGGGCGCCGTCATACTGCACCAGCAAGGCGAATTGGCTTCTACGATGGTCCATGCTTCGCTGAAAATAATTTGATATGGTAACCGTGGCTTGAAGATAGTAAGTCGCTGCTATGGTGGCAAGTGTCAATATTATCCACGACATGCATCGCCGATATTCCATGGTTCTGAAGAAGGGTACAAAAATAAGGATGCGTTAGGACCATGGTCCAGAGTGTAAAATGCGGACCGAGGCTCAATTAAAAAGATTAAAAGGCCTTGTTTTACAGATCAATGGACAAGTAGCAGCAACACCCCGAGTTTAATTGAAAGAAAATATACTATATACCATGAAAATAGCAAAACAGTTTCATCAAAATTGGTTGAAAATTGACCATTTTACATCATTTTGAACTCTGAGGCCTTAACCTTATTGTACAAACTGATGCATATTTCTATTTAAATAAAAGACACCAGAAAGAGAAAACCTATGATGAATTTCCTTATGTTAAAGAAAAGGTATGCATGGTCCCATAAATAAAACCAGAAGTGAACGCCGCCGTGGTGATAACGTCACTTCCGGTTTTCAACTAATAAAACATGTAGGTTCCTATGTCAGTATGTTCGGTCCGAAGAATGTGTGATCGATAACATCGCAGAATTTTCGCAATCAATAGGGAAAAATGCTCTTCAATCCTTCACTCCTCCTTTGAATGTGAACAGGTAAATATGAGAAAGATGTTTTGGATTCCCATTAAACCCTCAACAAAAATTCTACGGGAGAAAACAGTATGTATACACACTGTAAAAAATGTTTAAAAAAAAAACCTGGTTCAAATCATTCCACCACGTTCCTGGTTATTTTCATGCCATTTCGATACTTTTAATCTTTAACATAACTATCCTGGTGAAAAATCATTACATCATTAGCAAATTTTGTCCAGCTTGTGAGACACCGCTTCTGATTGGCCAATTTTGCCTCGAAGCATTCTGCTGTTGTTATGGTACGATACATATACGCACTCAACTCAACGGTTGACGTTCAGCAGGTTATACATCAGAAGTTCAGCGTAACGTTCGCGTTTGAAGTCGGCAGAATGGATGAATTTGTGTCAAATAAATAAAAAAAGACGTTCTTCCATACTTTTTAATGTTTTTAGTACATTGCTATTGGCATGGTTGGTAATTATTTTTCGTCGAATTCCGCATGTCATTAGGTCTAGTATTGTATGAATCCTAAAGCTTAGCCTAACAGTAACACTACAATATGTGGACCAGTTCCAAGGAAAAATGTGTTTTTATTTCATAATTCCTTAATTGTTCCATATTTTTAGTTTTTTTTAGTTCTTAGGATTGCAGAACAATTTGCAATTACATTTTCTATTTTGTATATTCATTTTATGTTATTTTCTTGCAGTTTTGATCAAAAGTGCCAAAATTTATTTGATCACCAATATTTTTGCATAACTTGCAGGCTTCGTAGGAAGGGCTTATCATGTATTTCCCAAGTAAGTCAATTTGCCTCTAATGCCTTAAGGTAAGACTAGAATAATGGTGTATGTAACAAGAAATTCCATCATTCTCTGTGAGCACGACATAACGTTCCATTTTACACATTTTGAAAGTAAAATTTTTAGTGGAACTAGTCCCATGACTAACAATTTTAAACTTACGATAAAATCTTGACACAATACCAAAATTAAATCAAAGTTACACTGGTAGACAGAAAACATATTTGCAGTTCTTTCTGTTATAAAGAAAATCTATTAGCAAAGAACAAATATTTGATAATTTCCAAGCTTCTGAGTAGTTCTGAGAAAACAGACAACATGGCAGTATAGCTAGAAAAATTACAATTTCTTAAAGAGTTCAATGAAAACAATATCGATGCTTGTTGTAGGTGGTAAGCAATAGATTTGAGAAATTTTCGGTGGTATTGGTCATTTTAATATGAACACGGAATTTTTGTGAACTTTTTCCTGGAACTGGTCCTTTCGCTCAACTGGTCCACATACTGTAGCTTTACTCACAATTTTACACCACAGATCAGTGGCGTAGCCTGGATTTTATTTTTATATTGGAGGGGGAAGGGGGAGGGAGGGGGGGAAGGGGGGCTGTGTTGAACCGACACGATATTTATTGGTGTAGCACTCGACTTGTCGGCGTGGGGTCGAGGGACCCGCGAAGCCCCCGGAAGCTCTGGCTAAATTGACATTTCAAGGTTAAAAAAGTATGTCACAACGCATAGTAAGAAGGTATATTATACAAGTCAAAATTTAATGTCAAACAGTCAAAGAGAGCTATAATACACCATATACAAAACACAAATCAAAGCGCTCGACATGTCAGCGTGGGGTCCAGGGGCCCGCTTAGGGCCCCGGGTGGGGTTCAGGGGGCGAAACCCGGTAGGGGTCCAGGAGCGAAGTCCCCGAAAGCTCTCGCAAAATTGACATTTCAAGGGCAAAAAACAAAAAAAGTGTGTCACAACGCATAGTAGGAAGGTGTATTATACAAATCAATATTCATGTCAAAGAGAGCTATAATACACCATATACAAAACACAAAATCAAAGCACAAAGCGCTCGACTTGTCGGCGTGTGGTCCATGGGCCCGCTTAAGGGCCCCTGGTTGGGTCCAGGGGCGAAGCCCAGGTAAGGGTCCAGAGTTCGAAGCCCCTGGAAGCTCTTGCAAAATTGACATTTCAAGGGGCAAAAAAGTATGTCACAACGCTTAGTAAGAAGGTGTATTATACAAGTCAAAATTCATGTCAAAGAGAGCTATAATACACCATATGCAAAACACAAAATTATAAAAACGCATGTTTTATTGTTTAAGTTTGTACATGGTTAGGTTTATCGTCACTCTTTGAAAAATCTATAAAAGAAAGTTTTCAATAATCAACTCCAATCTTGTGTAAATGTTGTCAAACGTTTAAAATGAGCCTGTTCTGTACCACGTGCACTCCGACATCGACCTCCCCCCTCTCTTTCTCTCTCTCTCTCTTCCTCTCTCTCTTGTGTCTTAGTTCATGTATTTAAATACAAAATTGCACAGATGTTTAATTTATCATTACCGAAGAACCTTTTTCTGAGAAAGTGCCCTCTTGAAATCTAAAAACATAATAATCACATGAAACAGTGGAATGTCAAAGCTTTTTGAACCAACGGCACCAATCTGAACTGACGGATTAAAATCTGAACAGACGGATCGCCCCCTCGCCCCCTCTTTTACCCTCTTTTATCTACGCCACTGCCACAGATGAAAACTATATGGCCTAGGCTTAAGCTAGGAATTATTCACATCCAACTGGGCACATTTTTTTTTTTTTTTTGGACTTGGTGTTTTTGTGTTAGTACATTGTTATTGGCATGGTTGGTGATAATATATCTTTAAAATGTATGAGTAAGCAGGTGGCATGTAACCAAATTTTAAATTTCACCAGGAATTTTAACAAATCTTCCTTGGTCGTTTTCTCCAGGATTACTATTTTACCAGGACTTTTTGGTGAAAACAAGCAGAAAAAAGTGGGTCCTGTACATGCACCGTACCTGGTAAAAAGTTTACCCTTTTCTGGTAAAATTGTGCCAGACATTTGTTAGAGTGTAGTCACTGAATTTAGGACTGAGAATGTAACAGTTGGTAAAGATTAGCCACATCTAGCAAAATACAGGTGCATTTGTCGTAATAAAACAACTATTCTATTTGGAATTTTGGTAAATAAAAAGTATCTATATATTATTCCGCGGTTGCGTGGTTGCATTCAGATACTTATCTACATTTGAAACACATTCATAATCAAATATAATAAAAGGCGTTTCTAATTCTTTTCTCGCCACTTTTTAGTTTATATTTCTTATACCTGTAGATATGTAAACTAAAAATTGGCGAGAAAAGAATTAGAATGCCTTTTATTATATTTGATTATGAATGTGTTTTAAATGTAAAGTAGTGTCTGAATGCAACCACGAAACCGCGGAATAATTTTCCATATAATACATTATTTGCGAGCGTGATATCATAAATGATATTGGCACCATAATCTTTGGATGTCACACGCTATTGAGTACGACCTACGCTTTTTATTGTGGCAGAGTCGGGTTGGGATGCTTTAGGGGGTCCTTATATTTGGTACCATCAAATAGGTGGAAGGGCCCAGGCTGCGGCGGCCTTATGAGGGAAATTTATCCCCCACGAGATCGTTTTGCCCCGCTTTTCCCCATTTTTTTTGTAAAGTGATATATTTTGTCCAATATATAGGCTTCTGTCCACCCCCCATCCCTATGAAACACAATTGCCTTTCTCTTGCCCTTATGACCAAAATCCTGGTGTCAATACTGGGCCCAGGGATATTAAAGCCTGGGCCATCGGAGACTTGGATGATACTTGGAAGAAATTTGTTAATGTTAAGAAAAAAAATCGAAAATTTTCTAGACCATCTGACTATATTCAGCCAGAGGTCCTTCACTCTATCCACCATCCATCTTGACCCTATCTGAGTCCATTGCTCAAAAGATTCTATCATGCGTGGGAAAGCGTTGTTAAGCGCTTCATCAATCTCGTTCACTTGCAGGACATCCATCTGATGACTGCGAAATACTGGGCTTGTAAAATCTGTTTCTTCATCGACATTATCCTTCTTCAGCCTCACTCTGAGTGCTAACTGGAATTTTAAGCCGCGAAGGGCTCCAACCTTTTCTGCTACCTTTCGGTGAATCGCGGGACGAACATCGTTTAATAAGGCTAGTGGGTCAGCACCCAATCGTTACCCATCTGCGATATTCATCTGCCAACTGCGGGGGTAATTGCCAATTGTTCCAGATGCCCGTCTGAACCTTGCTGCAGGAAGAGGTCTCGTTACTCTAGGAGCATGTCTCGGTGCTCTAGGAGCATGTCTCAGTGCTCTAGAAGCATATCTCGGTGCTCTAGGAGTATGTCTCGGTGCTCTCGATGCAGGAACATGCCTTCGCGCTCTCGGAGCAGGAACTGGCCTTACCGGTCTGCGGGCTGGCATATACCTATGAGCGATGATGGCATTTATGTAGTCGTTTTTAATATGATTTCCCCTTCTGCCTGATGAGCCATCAAGGAGGATATTGTTTTAAACCACATAGTTTCTCAACGCCTCGAACCTCTCTCTTCTAAGTGCAGTTCTAATTAAGTTATTCATCATACGCTGCTATACTATAGTATGTTATGTCTCTAATATATTGTCACACCAGATGGTATATTATGATACACCATGTCTCTAATAGGCTCATCGCAACAGCATCATTTCGGCGAGCACTTCTTGAAAGTCTATACGAGCTTGTTTTTCAATGCGCAGCATCTTTGTAACAACCGTTTTACCACCATAACCACGAAAACGTTGTATCTGAGAATAAACACCAGCCCCTCACTTGCGGCATGGTGCGGTTCGACGTTTACCATTTCTAATCACTACTCGATGCTGCCAGCATTGATCATACATAGCAGGTCTTCCACATTTTTCTTTCTGATCTAGCGGTAGCCGATTACACTTGTTGTCTGCACATACTGACATCATATATCGTTATAATACCCTATCTCTAATTGCGTGTTGCATTATTTTTGTTGTTTTCCCATTTGGTGGGAGCTCGGTGTTGTGAGGAATGATCAACAACTCTTCACGGACAAATCCACGACCTGGACCATCTTGAGGATAGTATAGGACAGGCTTCCCAGGCGTTGTAACAGACCGTCCAACCCGATAAACATTGGCACAGAGTCTGTAGCACGACGTCGACCTCCTTCCAGCTCACCTAGTTGGTATAGGTAACACATTACAACATTGGTAGGTACTTTTTGCTCCTCCAAACCAACAGGGCGATCAGCTGGAGATGCTGGTTTCTGTTTCACCATTTTAGCTTTGGTAGCATTGACAGACTTCTTTCCGATCAGTTGTGTGACTTTGTTGTTCAAAGCTGAAACAACGGCAGGTAGTCTCTCTACTCATTCTGTCGATCTCTCTCCCTTAGACAATTTTATTTACTGAACTTACCGAAGTCCGAACAACCGTTCTGCTAGTGTACGATTAACCCGCTCTGCAAAAGCTTGATCACAATGAACGTCTGGGATTCCACGTCTCACCTCAACACCATAATTCTTCAATGTATCAGTTACAAAACCCATGAACTCACGCCCTGAATCCACCTGAAGTAGTTTTGGTCAATCGAGTGGACTACAGTTATAGATGCGGGTCAATGCAGAAGCAACCTCTGTTGAGTGCTTTGAACTTAAAGGCTAAGCCTCTTTATACCGACTGGCAACATCGACCACAACTAACGCATATTCATATAGGTCTTACGTCCAACTTTGTCATGCGGTAGAAACAAGAGGTCAGCTTGATGGACTTGATTTGATGTAGAAATGTCAAACTTAGGTCGTGGTATATAGCAAGGAGGAGGCAGTTAGATCTGCCACATAGCCTGCTTCTTTAGCCAAGCCCGGGATTCACCTTCAGACACCTTTGCAGCTTTTGCAAGTTTCTTGCCTTCAACATCTCTCTAAATAGCACAGATGGGAATCGCACTATTGTCAACAACATAGGCTGCAACATTGTGGGCAAACTATAGGTAAAACTTGGAGGTGAGGCTGTCATGAGTTTGGATAGCGCAGATGTGTTCTACAAGTATGCAGACCTATGGTTCTCCTCTAGCACGAGACTTAAGGGCGACTACCAGGGCATAAGCAGAGAAAATTGTCTGAAAATTCGTGTGAGTGCTAGTGATAAAGCTGATAATAACAAGGGTGACAACACGATTGCTAAAGCTTTTGGCAATATGTTTGCTATACCATTAGATTTTGGTCTCTTAAGTGGCCACGCCCCATTTCACCCATCAGGTCTGCACGATTGGTTTGAAAACATCATATACTTTGCACCTAACGAGAAGGTTATCATTGTAAACGATGACACCAACGCCCCCTACTCTCTGAAGAAATTGACTCTGGAATTTGATGTGAATCAAGCGAGCCTTGCAGCACAGATCCAAAATAAAATGTTAAATGAGAGTATCCGGTAAACTATACGGATATACAGAGGCACCGGAGAGAAATGCTAGACCTCACTAGCACTGTGTGGACTAAACCTTTGAATTTACCTCGACACAGTACCAGCGGCGTTGTCCTGTTGTTTGTCAAACCAGCTGATGATGGTGGATTTGCACGAAAACCTGAGAATCTCATAAACCTCGACATCACT
This sequence comes from Chiridota heheva, assembly GCA_020152595.1. Lineage (NCBI taxonomy): Eukaryota > Metazoa > Echinodermata > Holothuroidea > Apodida > Chiridotidae > Chiridota > Chiridota heheva. The sequence continues at coordinate 26,080 of JAIGNY010000927.1, forward strand.
AAGGTCAGTGTAACCATTGAAGGTGTTCCTAACCAGTTATATGCCCAAGGCGTTCTCCCATACCAGCACTGGGGCGAGGCTAAGAAGGTATTCGGCTCAGGTAGATTGTCCATGGGCGAGGGCCTCAATCCCGAGGTAGGCTTAGTTGTTAAGGAGATCGGTCTACATTCCATCGATTTTTCAGCATATCTCCAAAAACAATACACACTTGTTCTTGAACTGCGCAGCACCGATGATGATGCTCTACATGGTAACGGTCGTAAACTGGGTAACGGCAGTGTAGGCATGAGTCTGTAGATCAACCGCACTCCTGCAGCTGAGGGTACAGTGATTATGTACTACTTCGCCCTCTCGGATAAACAAGTGGTTATCAAGAACGGTCGCCTAGCCAGAGTGTAGATGTAAACACTATATATAAATATGGACTTACCAATAGATCCCCACACTGCGGTTATATGTGGTAAAACAGGCTCTGGAAAGATGCAGTATGTGTTGAACCTCTTAGAAACCAGCTATTCAAGCGTGTTTGCAAGAATTTTCATATTATGCCCCATCTGGTCTTAAAACATACTTACAACGCGAGTCCTTTTTTAACGACTGCAATGTCTTCTTTCTATATCCCTCTGGTGTTAATTACAAAAATATCTTGAAATCATAAGCAAGCTCTACCAAGCTATACCTACTCTCTGCATAGTAAATTATTGTTCTGCAGAAAGTGACCTTGTTAAAAAGAGGAGAGCATTATTGAATTTAGCTTCTTCAGGTAGACATCATCAGCTCTCGCTATGGATGTTAACTCAAAAGTGGAACTCGCTTGTTACTAGTGTACGTGAACAGACTGAATGGGTTGCTTTATTTCGTTGAAAGTCAGCTCATTGCATTGATCTACTTATGAAATAAAACAGTGGCATTTCACAAAAAAATTGGCAAGAAATCCGTGATAAGCTATCAAATACAAAGTATGCTAATCTTGTGTTAAAAAGTGGACCACTTTTGAGTAAACAATTGAGTAAGTAATGCTTATTAATAGTTAAGCAATGCTAAGTAATAGTTAAGTAATGCTTAGTAATACTTCAGTAATGCCTAATAATAGCTAAGTAATGCTTAGTAATAGTTAAGTAATGCTTAGTAATAGTTAAGTAATGATTAGTAATAGTTAAGTAATGCTCAGTAATAGTTAAAAAAAGCTTAGTAATAGTTAAGTAACGTTCAGTAATAGTTAAGTAATGCTTAGCAAAAGTGAAGTAATGCTTAGTAATAGTATAGTTAAGTAATGCTTAGCATTTGTTGATTAATGCTTAGTAATAGTTAAGTGATGCTTACTAATAACTAAGTAATACTTAGTAATAGTAAAGTAATGCTTACTAATAGTTAAGTAATGTCCAGCGTTGAACACCTTGTTGAACACAGCATTATTAATAATCATACTTGCACTACACTTGTGGTACATTTACCCCATTGTATTGCGTGTTTGTAGAGTGATAATGAATACCGATAGTCTTATAGAACCCCTATTTATAAGCACGTGCAGCAGCCAGTATATTTAACATTGTTAGTGAGCAGGCCCTTGCTACAGACCTTGGAGAAGATCCCTTTATAAACAATGCATCGAGAAGTGCTAGCTGCAGACTATTTCATAAATGGGGGTTCTGGATTGCACCAGTAAGTATGGTTCTTACAACTAAATGCCATATTGAATATACAAAAACAATTGATATAAACAATGGAGGTACAGAGTCTGAAAAACCCAAGAGGGTGGAAGTCGGGAAACGTGCTGCGGAGGCACGCGAGGCAAATCGTCAGATAACGATGGATGTCCCGCATCCGAAGGAGGCCGAGTGCATCCCCTCAACAACACAACCGAGAGTAGGCTTTTATTGCAATTGCTACAATTGGAATGAGATCTGCTTATTTCTTGTTAAATTGAAGTTAAAATCCATGATATAGTAGCAATGGAGGATATACCAATGGATGATTTTGGGCATAACTTAGCTGACGACCCGGTTGATGACCCGACCCGTATTTAAATGATTAAGACGATTTCCTTCCTGATGTACCCACTGCGGTTGAAACTAGCGTTGATGGGTTTGATCTGTCTAAAGCAGATCAGCAACGTAAAGTTGACAAGTTTCAGTTCGTAGACAAATTTTACGCTGATATGAAAATTGCTGGTACTCGAAAGTATGACCTATTTCAGTTGGATTCAGTGCCCAATTTGTATCTTACACACAGGGAAATTGAGATCCGTCTCAATACCGTTAGGACTGGTAGATGGATCCCTGTATCATCAATCGAGAGACAAAGAGTAGGGGGCGGCAATCAGGGCAGTATTTGGTGATAGTTCTACACGAAATGATACTACTAAAATAGAGAATACGGCGTCCTTGATGGCACAGATTCCGATAAATGCGCTCTTGGATGATATTGAAAGATTATTAGGGAAAACAGATGTAGTTCTTCAGACTGATGCTCCCCCATTACCCATACGGGAGCTCATGGGACTCGACAAGCAGCTTAGAACTATATGAGGTACATTATCAGCTCAAGAAAGCAAGCTTGGTAAAATCGACCGACAACTTGAAGAAGCAAGAGACCGCCTCAAAGCAACCAGCGATGAAGACAAAAAGACAAGTATACGCAGGGAGATTGAACAATTGAAAGGTAGGCAAGACGCTCTACAGACTAGCATAGACACACTTCGTGGTGATCTGAAGTCTCAGATACGGCACATACGCGACCTTGCGCGTGACCATGTATATAGCGACCTTTTGTCTGCGAGAAAAATTGGTTAAGTTGTTTCGGGAGCAGAGTGTGACGATTGCTTCCATTCTGACCGCATTAGGGTTTATAAAATCCACTATCATACTGGCACTTGGGCTGGGAGGAGTTCCTGTGCCAACACCACAGCCGGGTGATGAAACGTTTTAGGAAATGACTCGGTGCAGCTCTACCGGGTATCGTTGGTGTTGCCCTTTCTTTAATTTTCGATCTAATTGGCGACAAATTGACAAAGGTAGGGAGTAGCTTGTGGGCACTTGTGCTTGCAGTGGGTGGTGCATTTATCACATGGGTATCCAGACAATTATAGTGAAGATATCATATGATCTTTAATACTACGATGTATTACAACACGCATATCGTCACTGAAGAAATCACCAACCTTCAATTCCCGCTCCAGGTAAGCGAAGTAGGAATCAGTGATGTGTGCTTTACCAGTGGTTGGTATAATCTTGATAAGGGCGGGCAGATGAATGTTTTGGTAATTGATAGTAGTAGAAAGGTCAGGACAACAAATGTTGAGGCAGGCCTGTATAATTTCAATATGATTAAAAGAAGATTAGATAAAGGGATAATCGAGATGATGCGGGGGGTATTGATTTTGAGCAGGTCACCTCACTCATCCGTAGAACTGTGCCAGATGGGAGTGCGCTTCTTTCAAGTGAAAATCTCTTAGAGCTATTGGAATTCAAACTTACTGATGAAAAGAAGGCAATGAACACAGATGTGTAAAGGAGCGATCGTGTACCTTCTCTTATGATGGATCTTTCCTTAAGCATTCACTTCGGGAGTTAGATATTTCGCATAACCTTGTTGATGGGCATCCCACGGATAGACTTGGTAAATTTCTTGTGAATAAGACTGATATAGGCCGAATGACTCATATACGATATAGTTATCCAAGAATGTATCCACTTGCGAAGGATGTGCTGAATACCATCACCTTAGAGGTACGAAATAATGGTAATGCTTTAAATGACCACAATCTCCCCATTGAAGTTGCATTGCTATTAAAATAATCATCATACGATAAAATACAGCACATATCTAGTCACGGGAAAACCAAGAAACCCCTCTTCAAGTAAAAGAGGTAGGTATCACAAATGTGTTCTTTACCAATGGTTGGTACAACTTGCAGGAGCGTGGATTTTTAGACATTAGATGTTCACCTCCAGAGGGTAAGCGAAGTAAAAAAATAACCACCGAACCAGGCTTCTATACTTTCAATACACTCAAGAAAAGAGTTGATAGGGAGAAAGAAAGAGGAGGTTATGTTCTTAGAACAAAACACTTTACAAATCAAATTAGTCATACCGGCTACTTGCAAAGTCAAATTCAGCAGTAACTTTCTATATTTCTTGGAAATTAATCTCAATGATGAATGGATGGGTGCAGGTGTATATAGGAGTGATCACGTGCCTCCCCTTTTAAGGGATCTTTCTATATGTATTCACCTTCTGGAATTAGATGTCACTCAAAACCTTGTTGAGGGCGTAATAGCAATAGACTGGCAAAAATGACTGTTGATGAAGAAGTAGGGGAAACTACTCACGTAACATATTCACACCCAGATGCATCCTCTTGCTGGAGATGTGTTAAACACCATCACCTTAAAGGTGAGTGATGGCTATGGCCAACTCATACATAATAATAATTCATCAATTGAAGTGACGTTACTATTAAAATAGCTATAAAGGTTGTGTACAGCATTTATCCAACAATACTGTCAGCTCCTCCGGAAGAGGGGCTGAGAAAGCCAGCAATTTCCGCTTACAACATATAACACAACTAAAACGTTACCTTAAAACTGAGATTTCTACTCGCGAAGGTCTAAGCCACAAATACACACGGGCCTTCCATAGGTTTGAAGCAGTAACACAGTGCTTATACTAACAGCCATGGGACTTGGTGCAGCTTTGGCTACGATTGTTGCTGCACCAGTAGCGATTGCTATGGAAGGTGCTGCCGCTGTATGTGGTGTTGGTAGTGTACTCTGTTATTATTTAAGAACACGGATGAATAAGAAAGATGCGAAGCATCGTCAGATTGCAACAATTGCTTCCTCTAAACTCAACAGAATCGTAGACCTTGTCAGTAAAGCCATCGAAGATGGGAACGTTTCTGCTTCGGAATTTCAGACGGTCGTTGCAGAATTTAAACGTTATAAAGTATTATAAGAGAAGGCCCGAGCTGCTAAAGAGATTAATATGAGTGAGGATGAAAAAACCGCTTCTGGAAGATGGGAAACAAATTGGGCGGCAGGAGGCGCAGCAGGATATTGCTAGAGCACTGGGTTAATCGAGATCCGCCTCCATGTTGAAGGTGTCATTATATATATATATATATATATATGAAACATGACAGCATTTAAGCACCTCCCCGGACATATGCCAGAGCTCCTGTTTGGAAGGATGCTAAGACTCTGGGTGTAGGTAATATTACAGAACAGCGGATATACCCAGGCGGATCAGATCAGTACTTCTTGGCAAAGTTTAAAAACATATTTAAAAACTATACACAGCATACATGATGATGCCACCGTGGAAAGGTGGCGTGCCGACCCTATGATGTTTTGGCAAACGCAGTTCTTAATTCTGTGGATTGCCGCAGATGGATGTGGTGTTTCTTCCAAGCAGATGACTAACTACAGGCACTGGACGGTTCGCATGGTTTATCGCTTTCATGTGTACTACACCATACGGAGAATATTGAAAAGACTTGAAGTTCGTCTACCAGATGAGAATAACTTTGGTACTTACAATAACCCGTACAGTGACGGCGCGTTAAAACAACTGTGAGAAGAGTTTGGGATTTCGCCAGAAGTTACCCAGTGGACCCCACCAGGGGTTCCAAATTATGGACTAGGGATACCCTGGAAGTGGTACTCAACCGCTTATCACCCTATCCAGTATGTGGCTAACAACATGGGTATCATCTACCTCAGTAGCAATTGCTGTGATAAGAAAATCACGTCATTTAGTGACCGGGCAGTGATGCTGACCGTCCACTACATCAATCAACCATCGAAAATGGAAACTGGTTTCTTTAAAAATAATCAAACTAACAGTGATGGTTTCACAGACCTTGGTATCAACTATATCAACGACAGCATTCGTGATTTTGTGTGGGCTGTTTTAGGTGCTCAAGCACAAACTCGAAGTCAAATTCTTGGTACTAGTTTAGATGCTCAGCAACAATTTATTCGTAATGTTGAGGATGCGGTGGCTGCTCCTATAGATCTCCCACCTTCAATTCAACGCTATCAAGATACCCTGACCTATGCCTCAACTCCTTAAGACTTCAGTCTGGGTCAATAGATCACGCATCTGCAAGGTGTTTGGGAATCGGCAGAAGATAAGGCTTCCTTTGTTTGAAATAACTTACTTTCGTTGGCTTCAAAACAAGTCATAAGTTAATCATTACCATGAGAATCAAAATCACTCTTTGTATGATACACCTTAAAAGATTAATGAAACACTTTTATTTAAGGGTTAAAGACGATTGTGCTCTGCTATATACGACACTACCCCTGCTGCCCTGGGTCCAAAGTTGTAAAACGTGGATAAACATTTTGAGTATCAAGTCATTTACTCAAATTGCAAATATTAACCAGATCCCCATCCTGGTTTTCCTAGATCCGCCCATGTGCAGGTAATGTGATGATTAACAGAGATATTGAAAGCCGTCTGCAGTGCCCCTGTGGCTTCTTTTCTAGTACTGATTCCCCTTCAAAACATCTGAAGCGGGGAATATTAAAGGTAATTTTTTGGTAAATCTCATTTAATTGTTTTCGTCGTAGTTTGTCGGATGGGATACATCTAATACTGATTACCGTCAGTAGTATAAAAAAAGATCTATCCAAACAATTTTTTCCGGGATTCCCCCCAATTTTTTTTCCTCCATTCAACCTTTTCCTCCAACTTTTTCTTCCAACCTTTTCCTAAGAATTCCCCTTTTCCTTTAAGCTTCCCCCCGGAATACCCCCAGCCTTTTCTCAGAATTCGATAAGCCACTTATCACCAGCCAAAGCGACCCGCGCGCCTTACGATTGTCCAAGATTGTCTAAGAATTAAAAAAAGCATTCAATAAGACGTTTCTTATTGATTGAAGGTTTTTACTCGATTTTTATGTCGTATGGAAAAACCTTTTAGTTTATTACTCCTAGCTATATTTTGTAATTCCGCGACGCTATATTGTTCGAAATTCATCGTTTATTTATAAAACTAAATCCTTAAATAAATGTATTAATCTCTAAATTGATAAACCACGTTCATTTTATTTCCGTCCGACTGCAGGTAAATATATTTTTTGGATACCACGACCTCGTAAGCCGTAGTATTGACCGCTACGTTCGCGCTAAATTGAGCTTTAACTTCAATATCTGTCGTCGTATTTTTCATACGCGCGCTCTGTTTACTTGCGTCAAATACGAATAAAGGATACAGATTTGTATAATCCACGGGTGAAATATTAGGATTACTAGGTAAGTCATCCATGTGATAAAATTTATATCTAAACGCGGCGGCATCGCCATAAGCCAAGCTGAATTGCTGTTTGGCAAAATTTTGATTATAATTAATAGTGGGATACTTTCTAGAGTTTAGCATAACGTAGACGTTGGTCAACAGGTCAAGTTAACATGATCAAATATCGACGCATTTTTTTTCTTGACCGCCGCTTTTATCCGTTTGAAATCCGAGAATGATATATCTGGGTCGTTTATATGCTCAACGACCAACTAAAATCTTTAGCTTCGGAAACCGATTCTTTCGCATTGTATCATTCTATACGCCAACGGATATTTCTTTTTTTTCGTTGATCGACCTGCAAAGCGTGGTTTTCAAATCGACTATGGGAAATACTTGCGGCATAAACCATGACATTCTAATAAGATCGATTTTACCGGCGGCGGTGCTAGAATCTCTAAATAGGGCCTCGTCGTTTGATTGTCGCACCATGGCGAGAGTATGTTTCATTCCATACATGACTTTAGTATAGTCTTCGCAAAAACCAAAAATATGCTTGAGAGGAATCCTAAAACTAAACATGCCTTTACTACTTGGAGATTCTATAATATAATCGTGTCTAATTTTAAATCCAGTATTTTCATCGGCCGCAGTTTTACCAGTGTCTTTATACCAACATTGATTGAGTCCTTGAGATTTTGAAAAATCGTCCGGATATTTTAGCAGCCCGAGCATAGTAGTAGCCTGCCCGGGATTGAATACTGGTTCTATTTCGTATCCGGAAAGTCGATGACTCACGTTACTAAACAAGTACATTATTCCATTATTCGTAATGTTAACGTTATCCGCGTCGGCGTAAGCGGCGCTTTCCACTTTTTTCGTTAATCTTCCCTCGATGATTAGATAACTCTCGCTAGGATGTATAAATATATCTTGAGTTTTTATATTAATTTATATTCTTCCTGAATTGTTGGGATTTTTTCTTTAGAATCGTATTCGGTATATTCGTACTCTTCTACAAGTTCTATAATTTCTGGAGATTTTTCTAAACTGAAATTTTCTAGAATTAAGATTTTATTTCACGCGATATATTTGTTAAATTATTTTCTCTAATCCACCGCCATTTAACAATTTAGCGAGATCTTGTATCGCTATGGCTTTTACGCCGCTTCCATCTATTAGCGAGCTTAGATTATCGCTTCCTTTTTCGACGTATTTCGATACGATCGAGTTTAATTTTTTAGCCACATTATCCAGAGAACTTTCTTTCATGGGAATTCCGAGCCTGCTAATAGTTTTTTGAGATTTCGGATTTAATATTTTAGTTACTCCTTTTTCGACCACCCTTTTTCCAACTTCTATAGCCACTTGTTTACCAAATTCGAGGCCTTGCTTGCCGAGTTTTATCGCCGCGTTTTTACCCGCGCTTAAATTTTTACTTCCGACGTTACTAGTTACTAATTCATCCTCGTCATAATCATCATAGTCATCGTCTTCTTCGACTTCTTCAATTCGAACTTGCCCGCCCGAGGGCCCCGGCAATCCCAACATTATCCCCGGCAACTCTCGCAACCCCCTTTTTACAGGCAAAATTTGATTGGTTATATTTTTAGAAAGTTCTCCTAATGCCTCCGTAACGGGCTTGGCCGATTAAGAATATCGGCCAATCTTTCGGATTACCCGATTCTTTCCCTGAAATTATTCGCTTGTATTTTTTAAACGATGGCGGTATATTCTTTAGAAATAGCTTCCAACTCTTTTATCGTTTTAAATTTGTAAAAATACATTATTTATTAATATTTAAGATTACGTCTACAAACGCTTTTTTAATCGTTTATGAAGCGTTTACAAACGTTTTTTTTTTATATCTTTTACGAAGCGTTTACGAACGTAATTATTAATATTTAAGATTGTGTTTACAAACCCGTTTATAAACAGTTTACGTCGTTGACGGTTTTTCTTCGTATTTGGACATTAGCGACGTCAATTCGCGCCTTATATCGTCATTTACCTTAGTGGCTTTTTTTTAGCCCTAATTTCTTCTTTTATTTTAAAATAATTTTCGTACACTCTAAGAATATTAGAGAATTCTTTTTCGGTAATTACGTTATCGTTTAAGGCTTTGGAAACTAAATCTTCCAATAAAACGAGTTTCGATTCGGAAAGCGTTATAATTTCTTCGTGTTTTACAATTTTCCCCTGAGTTTTTTTACTGTATTTTTTCCAATAATTGAGCCGACGGCTTTTTTTTTTCTTCTGCAGACCAGAACTGCCATTACAGATTTTTTCAGCCAATCATATACAAGAATAACAATGACGTAATTAAATATGAATATTTATATACAACGTTAGTCCTATTACATAGGACTGTATACTATAGCCTGTATAGTATGTAATGTGTGCATGGAGTACATAGTGGTGATAGTGGGCAGGTGGGTGAGATGTTATGTCATTATTAGGCCTAGGCTAATGCTATTATGCCTACGTTGACTTGTACTTGTTACTTGTTGGTTTTATGGAACTTCTTATTCTAAATTGATGCTTAGTTCAAATAAAATCATAATGTGGCATAAAGTGCGGCAGAATCGTGGTCAAAATTCTAAGCACCTTTCTTGAAACTCACTACGACTACGCACTCCGTCCAAAAAGGAAAATCAGGACTTTTTGGATATTTCAATAATGTTTTTCTATACATGTATAATTAACTATATTTACAAGTTCATCACGCATATGTTGTTTCATTTATTCTTAAAACTATATAGGCTCTACAACTTTTGAAAATAAATGTTAAATTTAAAAAAAGAATTGAATCAAAGAAGAAATTTAACTCACTACGACTACGCACTCCGTCCAAAAAGGAAAATCGTGACTTAAAGAAAAATGTTCAAAACGGATAAACCTCACCTACAACTTAAACAAAAGTCTATTTGGGCATGAACTCGTACTAGGCCTAGGCATACCTACAACTAGTGCGAATTATCTCACGCAAATACAGCAGCTTGAAGACCTACGTACACAACGTGAGAACTATCGCTATACAACTTTGATTTTTTGAAGTGATCATTCGCAGGACAACCCTGCAAATATCCACACAGTATCTCAAGCCAGCACTGCGAATAAGGTTAGGGTTGGGGTTAGGTTTTAGCTTAGGGTATATGTTATCACTGCCCTGCGAATAAGCCCCGCCTTGATTTTTACACACTAAGCAAAAAGTCCGTACCTACAACACGTGTCAAGGGAAAGTATTAATGCAAGGGAAAGTCGCTTAAGTACTACTTTATAAATTATGTCTTAATTTTCATACAAGGAGCGAGTGTTAGATTTCACTCAACACACCACTTACCGAGATATTGTTAACTACTTCCTCGATATTCAAAGAAGGATTCGCTTCGTAGCACATTTCAAATTGTGCCATATCTGTAGTGTCAGGTTTTTTCTATTGTTTTCCGGCAAAGTAATGTTATTTACTCGCGGTTATGGAATTACTAAGTCCCAAATTATTTTGTCAGACAATAAGTCATAAGTTGTATATCAATATTCATATTTAGCTGCGTTATCGTCATTCTTGTATATGATTGGCTGAAAAAATCGCGAGCCGACGCCAAAACCTACGGCGCACGCTGAAACTCCGATGGCTATCGGAATTGAAGCGATCGTAATCAACAAAGTAATGCAGCCGCCGGTACTAAGAATTATAGAAGCGGCGTTACATATAAAATCTACATCGTTTAATATTTTCGTCCTATTGTTATATTTTTCGCTAAGGTTTTTTCTTTTTTTAATTCCAAATTCTATAAGGCGTATTATTTCGTATAATTTTTCCCAATCTACACTTATTTCCATATTTTTTTATTTCCATATTATTTATTTTCATTTATTTTTTAAGCAGCAAGTTTAAAAGCTGTATCTTTTTTAACATTTCTTTTTCTTTTTCTAGATTTAATAATCTTTCTCCGCTTTTCAAATATAATCCGTTACCGACCGATGAAAACCCATTTCCTTTAAACGTTTTCAAATATAATCCACTACCTTCCGTCTATATTTCGCAACTACAACCGCCCTTTTTTAGATACAATCCCTCGCCGGCGATACTACTGCCTTTTCTATTCGTACCTTTTTGAGCGATGGAACTGGCCACTCCAGATAGAGCGCCGGTGGCTAAAGCCGGAATGGCAAATTTTGCCAACAACGGTAATGCCGCGGCCGTGAGGTCGGCTGAAAGTTTAATAATTCCACCTTCTATATTCGTGTTATTTTTTAATTGCGCTTTACTGATTTTTATGGTCGTTCCTTTTCCCTCGTTATAAGATTTCCAAATTGTGTTTCTCTGAGCATTCGTTATCGCGATTATATCCCTACCGTTAAAACCGCTATAATTTAAATGTAAACTAACAGGCTCGCCATTTTGAACCGCGACTCTTATTTGATTTTTTTTGACCGTTTGAAAGATTTAGTTTTATATTTACGTAATTCGACATTTTATTTATTTATATCAAAAAATTTAAATAATGCATTTTTTAAAAATAATTTAAAATTCTCGTTAAATGAAATCTAATCGTTACAGTTTCTCCACGCAAATTAACTTTATCACAGTTTTGACCGGTTACTATTACTTGTAAAGTTTTAATTCTATCGGATATAACGGGCAAATAAATAGGAGCTGTAGGAGTCGCTATAATTCTATGACCAGGATTTACTTTCGGAAAAAATGAATGAATAATGGGCTGTACCTCGCCGTTGAAGTAAGTATTGGAAATTATATTTAAATTTATCAAAAATACTATTTACGTAGTCTTTTTCTTAGTAATCCTAACTTTATCTCCAACTTTAAATTTAAAATCTAAGGGTTCTTTATTTTTCATCATTTCTGGTTTAAGATTTCTCCAAACTCTATTTTCGTTCTCTTTTTCGCTGGCGTTTACTAGGGTCATTTTTATTTACGAATGTTTGGTATTATTATATTTTTCTACGAGTTTGTCTAAAATATCCATTTACTTTCTAGTAGAATTAGCCGTAAAATATTTAAACATTTTTTCTTTCATCGTTCTATTCCACCGTTCGACAACGCTAGATTTTTCTTAATTTTCGGTAGAATACGGATTAATCAATTTTTTACCGACGTCATTATAAAATTCTTTACCTTTATCTACCCATGCTTTAGAAGGTTTTCGACGTTTTTTATCGCTAAATATTTTTCGAAATTCTCCCGCGACCGATATATCGCTTTTATCCTTCAACGGAATCATCCACCCGTATTTTGAAAATATGTCGATGACGATTAATAAATACCTTATTCCATTATTGTTTTGCGATTTGGTAAAATACGGGTAAATCAATTTTTTACCGACGTCATTATAAAATTCTTTACCTTTATCTACCCACGCTTTAGAAGGCTTTCGACGTTTTTTATCGCTAAATATTTTTCGAAATTCTTCCGCGACCGATATATCAATTTTATCCTTCAACGAAATCATTCACCCGTATTTTGAACATATGTCGATGACGGTTAATATATACCTTATTTCATTATTGTTTTTCGAGAATTCCCTCATATCGACTAAATCGGCCGCCTATATTTCGTCTATTCCGTTAAGGCGAACTTGCGCCATTCAAATTTTCTCGTTGTCGTTTAGGAAGCTTATTAGTTAATTAATCGGACCACTTTAAATTTGAAGCTTTTTTTTTCTTATCGTGGATTTAACGAATTGAGATTTCGTTTTTGACATACGTCGCAAATTCCTTGTTTCATGATTCTTCCATTTTTCGATTCTACATATTTCTCGTTTAAAGTATTCGTAAATCGTTTACATTTTAAACAATACATCTTTCATATTTATGAATTTATTTTTATATTAAAAATAAAATGGACTTAATTTTTTTGTCGTGGAACGGGTTGAATATGCAACAACGCAATCATCCTCTTTTACCGAAAAGTATCAGGGGATTGATAGTCGGAAAAAGTGGATGTGGAAAAACTACTTTATTATTCAATCTTTTATTACGTAAAGGTTGGTCAGATTACGATAAACTTTTCGTATTTGTAAAAAGTTTATTTCAACCCGAATACCAAATTCTTAAAATCGGAATGGAAGAAAAGCTGCCGAAAGAATCTTTGATGAATTCATTCGACTCTAGCGAGAGCATTTTTAAATTGGAATATCCCATAAAAACGATTATAGAAGAAATGAGAAAAGATTCCAGTATAAAGTCTGATATAGAAAGTTATGCCGAAGATGTGCCAGATCCTAGAGATTTAAATCCCTCATCTAATAACTAGATGATATTCGACTAATATTGGAAAAACAAAACAAGTGAGAATCGTACTACACGCGGGGCAGACATGGCAACGTGGATTATTTTTATTTTTCCCAAAATTATTTTAAACTTCCTAGACAAACGTTAAGGGAAAATACGAATTTTATATCTCTTTTCTGGCAAGATAATAAAAACCTAAATCACATCTACGGCGATTACGTGGGTCACGATATGCAAAAAGACCACCTGTATAAATTATTAGCGTCGAAATAAATTAGATGTTTACTCGGCGAGTCTTTATTGTATTTTTCGCCCATATACGAGTTATTAGCTTTCCCGTATCTGTTCGAATTCATCGAAATACCACCGCTGATTCCCTTTTCAAACATCAACCACATATCCAAATCGAAATCATCGAAATACCACCGCTGATTCCTTTTTCAAACATCAACCACATATCCAAATCGAAAAGCAATTATAGTTTTACGTCACTTTTTTTAAAGCCGCATCCCAAACTAATCCCGGCAATGTATAACACAACGCGGGATCTAAATCGTAACTTTTTTACATACGTCCCTAAAATTTTCAAAAACGTCCACCAGTAATAAAACGTTAGTCATAAGATATAAGTCGTGATAATTTCTCTTTTTTTTTACATTTAGGCGCCTCTAGACTTTTGAGCGTGTTTATAATCTTCATCGGTAATATTTTCGTCGAATAATTTCGAATAAAAAGCGCTTTTTGGCGGCAATTTATCGTCGTCTAATTTTTCTAATTTATCGACATAATCGTAGGGATAAACTGCTTTTCTTAATACTAGGTCTAAATTCTTGCCTTTAGAATATTTTTAACGTTTAAACATTTATCCCCGCCAAGATTATTTACAATTTTAATAAAGCAGAAGGCATAAATTTAAAACTATCTAAAAATCTCAACTCCATTTTAATACATTTTTCTTTTCCGTTTTTATCGAGATAAAAATCTACGGATATTCAACTAATATATTTTTCATCGTTATCGGCTATACAAGACATGACTCCTTCTCGTACTCCCAACTTTTTATAAATAAATGAGCGTCATACCCGGATAAATTATGAAACAATATGGGGATATATTTAGTTTTTTTATACTCTAAATTACATTTATTATGCGCCGCCCCTCTCTATTTGCCGGTAAAATGACAGTGATCTCTAACTTTTTTATTTGAATAATCGTCCGAAGTAAATTTGACAAATCAAACAAATAGTCGATTCTTGAGAATCAATTTCATCCTCCTCCGTTAAAGTCATCGCTTTTGACTTTTTATATTTTATATATAATTGTTCTACCTCGTATTCTAAACTGTCCATAAATGTTTGACTAATATCGTCGTCTTCTTTTTTCTTCGTATATCGAACCAATTTATCATCTTTGCCATTAGAACTTTTAATATAAAAACAAAATCCCGACAGGGAATGTTTTTGATATTGCTTTGTATAACTATTTCTCGGATTTGGCTCACACGAATCTATTTTTTCTAGAAACGATTCAAAATCGGCGTAAATTACGAAAGGAACTTCCATAGATTTATCGTAATTTTTAAAAGAACAAACGGTTTCTTTTTCCGAAAGTACCGTTTTAACCGCTTCTTTTAAACTACAATATTCGAGATGCTTATTTAATGATTTTTCGGTTGAAAAGAAATTAAACATCTGCGACAGTAATACCTTTTAGATTTCTTTTTGCTTACTTGGGCCGATAATAATCGACTTATATTTCTACTAAGGCAGTAGTGTTGTTTTTCTTCGTTCGAAATTAAAAGCAAATCTACGACATTCTCTTTGATGAATATTCGCTTATTCTCAATGGGTGTACTCCATCATTTCGATACCCGTATACATTTATCGAAATGGATTCGTTTTGCTTTTCAAATTTACGTATCGTTTTTAAATCAACCGGAAATTTTACGCCCTTCCAATTAAAATCATCGCTTTGCGTTATCAATTTCTTGGTCAATCGATGCGGGTTTGCTTTAAACGGATATAAAGCTCTAGTAATGCACCATTTGAAACATTGATCGTCGTCGTTTTAAAAATTGATTATCGTCATTTTCAGATAATTTGTTTTTGAAAGAGGAATAAAAGAAGAACCCGTAATTGATTGATATTTGGCTAGGTGAATTTCTAAACTTCTTATGGATTTAACTTCTCCATCCACTACCTAGTCTCTAAAAATTTGTCAATCTTTCTAAAATTTCGCCCGTCATCTCTTCGTATATTTCATTAATATTAGTACTGACCAAAATAACATTAATATTCGACTGAAAATCTATGGAACTACCACATTATTTGTATCCTCAATATTAACTTTTTCCATATAACATTTTAAAATCATTTAAACTTTTGTTACCGGATTATTTTAAATAATTCTAAAATACGCGATTTTGTCGCGTTTTAAAAAGATATAGAATCATAATTCGAGTTACCATTGATTGTGTATTGAGTGGCTGACCTATTTATTGCGGATTTGCTTTCTTTTAATCGAAAATCATCCTTATTTGGATAAAAACTTTTAATTTTTTGTTTAAATGATTCTAGAGCAGAATCAATTTTTTTAGGTATATTTTTTATTTCCATATTATTTATTTTCATTTATTTTTAAGCAGCAAGTTTAAAAGCTGTATCTTTTTAACATTTCTTTTTCTTTTTCTAGATTTAATAATCTTTCTCCGCTTTTCAAATATAATCCGTTACCGACCGATGAAAACCCATTTCCTTTAAACGTTTTCAAATATAATCCACTACCTTCCGTCTATATTTCGCAACTACAACCGCCCTTTTTTAGATACAATCCCTCGCCGGCGATACTACTGCCTTTTCTATTCGTACCTTTTTGAGCGATGGAACTGGCCACTCCAGATAGAGCGCCGGTGGCTAAAGCCGGAATGGCAAATTTTGCCAACAACGGTAATGCCGCGGCCGTGAGGTCGGCTGAAAGTTTAATAATTCCACCTTCTATATTCGTGTTATTTTTAATTGCGCTTTACTGATTTTTATGGTCGTTCCTTTTCCCTCGTTATAAGATTTCCAAATTGTGTTTCTCTGAGCATTCGTTATCGCGATTATATCCCTACCGTTAAAACCGCTATAATTTAAATGTAAACTAACAGGCTCGCCATTTTGAACCGCGACTCTTATTTGATTTTTTTTGACCGTTTGAAAGATTTAGTTTTATATTTACGTAATTCGACATTTTATTTATTTATATCAAAAATTTAAATAATGCATTTTTTAAAAATAATTTAAAATTCTCGTTAAATGAAATCTAATCGTTACAGTTTCTCCACGCAAATTAACTTTATCACAGTTTTGACCGGTTACTATTACTTGTAAAGTTTTAATTCTATCGGATATAACGGGCAAATAAATAGGAGCTGTAGGAGTCGCTATAATTCTATGACCAGGATTTACTTTCGGAAAAAATGAATGAATAATGGGCTGTACCTCGCCGTTGAAGTAAGTATTGAAATTATATTTAAATTTATCAAAAATACTATTTACGTAGTCTTTTCTTAGTAATCCTAACTTTATCTCCAACTTTAAATTTAAAATCTAAGGGTTCTTTATTTTTCATCATTTCTGGTTTAAGATTTCTCCAAACTCTATTTTCGTTCTCTTTTTCGCTGGCGTTTACTAGGTCATTTTTATTTACGAATGTTTGGTATTATTATATTTTTCTACGAGTTTGTCTAAAATATCCATTTACTTTCTAGTAGAATTAGCCGTAAAATATTTAAACATTTTTTCTTTCATCGTTCTATTCCACCGTTCGACAACGCTAGATTTTTCTTAATTTTCGGTAGAATACGGGTTAATCAATTTTTACCGACGTCATTATAAAATTCTTTACCTTTATCTACCCATGCTTTAGAAGGTT
Source organism: Chiridota heheva (assembly GCA_020152595.1). Taxonomy (NCBI): domain Eukaryota; kingdom Metazoa; phylum Echinodermata; class Holothuroidea; order Apodida; family Chiridotidae; genus Chiridota; species Chiridota heheva. The sequence continues at coordinate 43,494 of JAIGNY010000927.1, forward strand.
TTCGACGTTTTTATCGCTAAATATTTTTCGAAATTCTCCGCGACCGATATATCGCTTTTATCCTTCAACGGAATCATCCACCCGTATTTTGAAAATATGTCGATGACGATTAATAAATACCTTATTCCATTATTGTTTTGCGATTTGGTAAAATACGGGTAAATCAATTTTTTACCGACGTCATTATAAAATTCTTTACCTTTATCTACCCACGCTTTAGAAGGCTTTCGACGTTTTTTATCGCTAAATATTTTTCGAAATTCTTCCGCGACCGATATATCAATTTTATCCTTCAACGAAATCATTCACCCGTATTTTGAACATATGTCGATGACGGTTAATATATACCTTATTTCATTATTGTTTTTCGAGAATTCCCTCATATCGACTAAATCGGCCGCCTATATTTCGTCTATTCCGTTAAGGCGAACCTTGCGCCATTCAAATTTTCTCGTTGTCGTTTAGGAAGCTTATTAGTTAATTAATCGGACCACTTTAAATTTGAAGCTTTTTTTTTCTTATCGTGGATTTAACGAATTGAGATTTCGTTTTTGACATACGTCGCAAATTCCTTGTTTCATGATTCTTCCATTTTTCGATTCTACATATTTCTCGTTTAAAGTATTCGTAAATCGTTTACATTTTAAACAATACATCTTTCATATTTATGAATTTATTTTTATATTAAAAATAAAATGGACTTAATTTTTTTGTCGTGGAACGGGTTGAATATGCAACAACGCAATCATCCTCTTTTACCGAAAAGTATCAGGGGATTGATAGTCGGAAAAAGTGGATGTGGAAAAACTACTTTATTATTCAATCTTTTATTACGTAAAGGTTGGTCAGATTACGATAAACTTTTCGTATTTGTAAAAAGTTTATTTCAACCCGAATACCAAATTCTTAAAATCGGAATGGAAGAAAAGCTGCCGAAAGAATCTTTGATGAATTCATTCGACTCTAGCGAGAGCATTTTTAAATTGGAATATCCCATAAAAACGATTATAGAAGAAATGAGAAAAGATTCCAGTATAAAGTCTGATATAGAAAGTTATGCCGAAGATGTGCCAGATCCTAGAGATTTAAATCCTCATCTAATAACTAGATGATATTCGACTAATATTGGAAAAACAAAACAAGTGAGAATCGTACTACACGCGGGGCAGACATGGCAACGTGGATTATTTTTATTTTTCCCAAAATTATTTTAAACTTCCTAGACAAACGTTAAGGGAAAATACGAATTTTATATCTCTTTTCTGGCAAGATAATAAAAACCTAAATCACATCTACGGCGATTACGTGGGTCACGATATGCAAAAAGACCACCTGTATAAATTATTAGCGTCGAAATAAATTAGATGTTTACTCGGCGAGTCTTTATTGTATTTTTCGCCCATATACGAGTTATTAGCTTTCCCGTATCTGTTCGAATTCATCGAAATACCACCGCTGATTCCCTTTTCAAACATCAACCACATATCCAAATCGAAATCATCGAAATACCACCGCTGATTCCCTTTTCAAACATCAACCACATATCCAAATCGAAAAGCAATTATAGTTTTACGTCACTTTTTTTTTAAAGCCGCATCCCAAACTAATCCCGGCAATGTATAACACAACGCGGGATCTAAATCGTAACTTTTTTACATACGTCCCTAAAATTTTCAAAAACGTCCACCAGTAATAAAACGTTAGTCATAAGATATAAGTCGTGATAATTTCTCTTTTTTTTTACATTTAGGGCGCCTCTAGACTTTTTGAGCGTGTTTATAATCTTCATCGGTAATATTTTCGTCGAATAATTTCGAATAAAAAGCGCTTTTTGGCGGCAATTTATCGTCGTCTAATTTTTCTAATTTATCGACATAATCGTAGGGATAAACTGCTTTTCTTAATACTAGGTCTAAATTCTTGCCTTTAGAATATTTTTTAACGTTTAAACATTTATCCCCGCCAAGATTATTTACAATTTTAATAAAGCAGAAGGCATAAATTTAAAACTATCTAAAAATCTCAACTCCATTTTAATACATTTTTCTTTTCCGTTTTTATCGAGATAAAAATCTACGGATATTCAACTAATATATTTGTCATCGTTATCGGCTATACAAGATATGACTCCTTCTTGTACTCCCAAACTTTTTATAAATAAATGAGCGTCATACCCGGATAAATTATAAAAAAATACGGGGATAAATTTAGATTTTTTATACTCTAAATTACATTTATTATGCGCCGTCCCTCTATATTTGCCGGTAAAATGACAGTGATCTCTAACTTTTTTTTTTTTAATAATCGTCCGAAGTAAATTTGACAAATCAAACAAATAGTCGATTCTTGAGAATCAATTTCATCTTTCTCCGTAAAAATCATCGCATTTAATTTTTTATATTTTATATATAATTGTTCTACCTCGTATTTTAAGCTGTCCATAAATGTTTGACTTATATCGTCGTCTTCTTTTTTCTTCGTATTTCGAACCAATTTATCATCTTTGCCATTAAAACTTTTAATATAAAAACAAACTCACGACGGGGAATGTTTTTGATATTGCTTTGTATAACTATTTCTCGGATTTGGCTCACACGAATCTATTTTTTCTAGAAACGATTCAAAATCGGCGTAAATTACGAAAGGAACTTCCATAGATTTATCGTAATTTTTAAAAGAACAAACGGTTTCTTTTTCCGAAAGTACCGTTTTAACCGCTTCTTTTAAACTACAATATTCGAGATGCTTATTTAATGATTTTTCGGTTGAAAAAGAAATTAAACATCTGCGACAGTAATACCTTTTAGATTTCTTTTTGCTTACTTGGGCCGATAATAATCGACTTATATTTCTACTAAGGCAGTAGTGTTGTTTTTCTTCGTTCGAAATTAAAAGCAAATCTACGACATTCTCTTTGATGAATATTCGCTTATTCTCAATGGGTGTACTCCATCATTTCGATACCCGTATACATTTATCGAAATGGATTCGTTTTGCTTTTCAAATTTACGTATCGTTTTTAAATCAACCGGAAATTTTACGCCCTTCCAATTAAAATCATCGCTTTGCGTTATCAATTTCTTGGTCAATCGATGCGGGTTTGCTTTAAACGGATATAAAGCTCTAGTAATGCACCATTTGAAACATTGATCGTCGTCGTTTTAAAAATTGATTATCGTCATTTTCAGATAATTTGTTTTTGAAAGAGGAATAAAAGAAGAACCCGTAATTGATTGATATTTGGCTAGGTGAATTTCTAAACTTCTTATGGATTTAACTTCTCCATCCACTACCTAGTCTCTAAAAATTTGTCAATCTTTCTAAAATTTCGCCCGTCATCTCTTCGTATATTTCATTAATATTAGTACTGACCAAAATAACATTAATATTCGACTGAAAATCTATGGAACTACCACATTATTTGTATCCTCAATATTAACTTTTTCCATATAACATTTTAAAATCATTTAAACTTTTGTTACCGGATTATTTTTAAATAATTCTAAAATACGCGATTTTGTCGCGTTTAAAAAAGATATAGAATCATAATTCGAGTTACCATTGATTGTGTATTGAGTGGCTGACCTATTTATTGCGGATTTGCTTTCTTTTAATCGAAAATCATCCTTATTTGGATAAAAACTTTTAATTTTTTGTTTAAATGATTCTAGAGCAGAATCAATTTTTTTAGGTATATTTTTTTATTTCCATATTATTTATTTTCATTTATTTTTTAAGCAGCAAGTTTAAAAGCTGTATCTTTTTTAACATTTCTTTTTCTTTTTCTAGATTTAATAATCTTTCTCCGCTTTTCAAATATAATCCGTTACCGACCGATGAAAACCCATTTCCTTTAAACGTTTTCAAATATAATCCACTACCTTCCGTCTATATTTCGCAACTACAACCGCCCTTTTTTAGATACAATCCCTCGCCGGCGATACTACTGCCTTTTCTATTCGTACCTTTTTGAGCGATGGAACTGGCCACTCCAGATAGAGCGCCGGTGGCTAAAGCCGGAATGGCAAATTTTGCCAACAACGGTAATGCCGCGGCCGTGAGGTCGGCTGAAAGTTTAATAATTCCACCTTCTATATTCGTGTTATTTTTTAATTGCGCTTTACTGATTTTTATGGTCGTTCCTTTTCCCTCGTTATAAGATTTCCAAATTGTGTTTCTCTGAGCATTCGTTATCGCGATTATATCCCTACCGTTAAAACCGCTATAATTTAAATGTAAACTAACAGGCTCGCCATTTTGAACCGCGACTCTTATTTGATTTTTTTGACCGTTTGAAAGATTTAGTTTTATATTTACGTAATTCGACATTTTATTTATTTATATCAAAAAATTTAAATAATGCATTTTTTAAAAATAATTTAAAATTCTCGTTAAATGAAATCTAATCGTTACAGTTTCTCCACGCAAATTAACTTTATCACAGTTTTGACCGGTTACTATTACTTGTAAAGTTTTAATTCTATCGGATATAACGGGCAAATAAATAGGAGCTGTAGGAGTCGCTATAATTCTATGACCAGGATTTACTTTCGGAAAAAATGAATGAATAATGGGCTGTACCTCGCCGTTGAAGTAAGTATTGGATTCTAGAGCAGAATCAATTTTTTTAGGTATATAATTAGCTCGTTCTAAAGGTTCTTTCGCCCATTTCGGCAATTTACTTTTAGCTTTTGTCGGTAATTTATTTTTTGTATTTTCTATTATACTCATATTCGCACTCGTTGGTTTTGTCAGTTTTGTCGGTTTTAAAATTTGCGCAGAAATTTGCGAATTGCTTCATCCAAAATATGTTTTCGAATAGACATTATTTATTACATATAGATATTTTTTTCTGTAAATCATTTTAATTTTCTAAATTTAATATATATATATATATATTTTTTTTTTAATTACTTAAAAAAAAAAATCAAATAAAAGCCTTTAATAAAACGTCTTATTGAAGGTCTTTTTTTATATTTTATATACTTGGACAATGTTGGACAATCGTAAGGCGCGCGGGTCGCTTTGGCTGGCGATGGGTGGCTTATCGAATTTATTCGAATTCCGAGAAAAAGCTGAGGGAATGGGGGAATTCCGGGTGAAAGTTTGGAGGAAAAGGGGAATTTTATGAAAAGATTGGAAGAAAAAGTTGGAGGAAAAGGTTGGAGGAATGGAGGAAATTTTGTTGGGGGGGAATCCTGGAAAAAAATGTTGGGAAACCCGCTTTTTTATACTACTACCGTCTTCTTTCTTCTCAAACATTCACGATCGATATTCAAGAAGTTTTAGTTTACAATCGTCAAGAACACTGGTCGTTGGAAATGGCAATGGAAGAAAGAATAACTTACCACAAATGCTAAGTGCGAAATTTCCCAAGAGATATATTATTAGTATTTCCTGTATCAAATCGATTCCAAGGCTAAGAGAAAACAGACTCCGAAGCAGACACTCATTGCTCAGTGTATACATCATCTACCAGTCTACCCTCATATACATGATGCCTACAGCCTATTTACTATATGCTGTGTATATTTGCCACATTCGTGGACTTTGAAGTATATCGACCCTGTCAAATATCATAAATGATACAAATAAAGATTAATAGTCGGAAATCTCGCTAAATCTATATCGCCGTATGCTCTGTTTTAAACATTTACACAGCTGACCCAAACTTCCCTAAGTCGTTTTGCAGTAACTCCTAAGATGCCGTTTTGAGCTACCTAGCATTATCAGTCAGTACTTTGGAATTGAATATTCAGATCATTGACGTCAAATTAAAATTACATAGCTTCCTTCTGAAAGAGAAAGAGTGAGTTGTAGCAGGCGCAGAAATTTTGGATATTTAACACATTTTTGCGATCAAACAGGTGCATTTAAGTGCAATCCCATTTCCACGGGATGCTTTAGTGGTGATACTATAGGCAAGTCTGCACTTATGGTTTTGTAAATTTCTCATAAACAAACAGACAGATATGGGCTTGAAAATTATACCATGCAACAGGCGAAAGTTTAAATTATCGTTCGATCTTACTTTCGCACTCGTTGTGTGCTGTTTCTTGTAAATTATATATTTTTGTGGAACTTCCGGTTTGGGGCGCAATTACCCGTTTCTTGAAAAGGTTGCATGAGACTAGTACGCAGGCGCGCTTTTGGTGAGCGTCAGATCTTGTCTATTTTGGGGCATTACGTAGTTGGTTGGTTTGGAACAGCTGGTTCTTTTGTTATGTAAACAAGGAGTCAGACTGAAGCCTGGAGGATTGCTTTTCGTACAGGGCATGCAGAGGTGCACACGCCTATAATTGTCTGACTGTGAAACCACGTTTGCGGTTGAAAGACGTTTGAATAGTCTACAGTGAAGAATTTTATAACAAAAAAGCCTGGAAGACCATGGTGGTATCAACTATGCTTCATGAGCTTAGAGTTTCGGGTTGATGCCAAGATCAGTGAGTGTTTTAGCTGTTAAATGAAATTGAATGATTGCTGGGGTCCTATTACATGTAGTTCTGCTGTTAAAGTGTTGGTGTAACTGAGGTGAGGTTAAACCAAAGCTGTGTGCAACTTGCATTGTAAGTTGGGATAAAAAAAAGATTTAAACAAAAAACTGCTTAATGCCATGGCAGTTTATATCTTTTTACTAGGCCTACTTTCTAAATTAAACTTTAGTCTTTGAGATCTTCTTCGTTCAGTAAAGTACCAACCAAAAACTAGGCTTAACGTTCCAGGCTCTGTTTTATTAACACGTAGTCTTACTCCAGTTCCTTACCCCCTCGGACCAGGACCTGTAGTTTGACAGCCAGCCCAACAAATTTACAAAAATGTAAAATTGGGAAGAAATTTCCCCCTAACCCCCCTCTCACCCCCTTTATTTCCCTCGCCCTCACTCCCACAACCTTGTGTAACCCCTGAATTAATTAGGGAAGATAGTATAAGGCTTACCACCTGTTCCCCATACTGAAATAATCCACTTTTTACATTTTGTTAACTTTCATTCTGCTTAACCTTATACCTTTAAATCCAACTCTCCCTCGAATTTATTGCCAAAAAGTTATTCAAAATTCCTAAGCATAACAATCAAAGAGAGAGAGAGAGAGAGAGAGAGAGAGTTGAACACACAATTACAATGACGGGGTCGTCGCCTGCGTATTCGGTTATGATAGTACAAATGCTATCACGAAACGCTTAATACGACCCGGACGAGAACACAGGTACGACGTACGGACAGACATAACATCGACAACCAAGTCAATGTCCACGGCCTTTGATAACCAGTTGTGGTGCACTGGCGTGTCTACCCACCCCAGGATTGAAGCCGGGGCCTCGTGGTCTGTAGACAGGTATCATAACCGCTACACCACAGTAGGTAGATTCATAACAATCAATCGTGTCATGACACTTAAATAGGCCGAACTTAGCAGTGGGCGCGGCCACAATCAAAATAAACAAGATTTGTCGCTCACCAAAAGCGCGCCTGCGTACTAGTCTCATGCAACCCTTTCAAGAAACGGGTAATTGCGTTTTGAGGCTCCTTATCGTAGCCTAACGTGTTGTAATACTTAACTCATTTTTTACAGTACCTATTACAGGAGCTAAGGCTCGAGAAGGCGCAAATATATCATATAAATATTATACTATAGGACTATGGAGTCCATCATGCAATTTTATGCCAGTTGATATTTATATTAGAGCCTAGTCTAACGTTCGGGCCTACTTATTTTTCTTCCTGTATTGTTATTCTTCCCAATCAGTTCTGTATTGTTTGTTTTTATTCACTACTACTACGTACTAGTGCTACCGTTAGGCCTACAACAGTATTCTTATTTTTATGAGACAGATTTCACATTGCCATTGGGCATAGTAGGGGCCTTAGTAGTACTATCAGTACTAATGAATTGTATTTTAGTAGTACTAGCAGTTGTTTATCTATTGTCCTGCACCTGCAGCAAGGGGTATGCCAAAGTTTCAGTTTTACAATGTGTTTTTTAAATTGGATTTTTTTTTTTTTTATATGTAAAGGCCTAGGCTAGGCGCTTTTACAATTTAAACTCTGCCACACTGTGCTGTGACACAATGCCAAGACAAAGCTCTGAGTCAGTGTTACATCCAGGTGTGGTACGTGGCCCTTGCAAAGTATGCAGAACTCATCCCTTAAGCAGAACTCCGTCCTGATTTTCTGTGCCTGTGGCATTTCAGTAAGCGCAGGTGGCGGTTTGCAATTTCCAGTTTATTTCCAAATTATTCCACTTTGCGTTTTAACAAAATTTGCCCTCTAAAGGTGTGAAATTTGTTTTATTTGGACAAATTGTTAGGAGATTTAACCTTTAAATATCAAAATTGACGCTACATTTCGTATTTCCACGTAAATTAATTTCGAAGTTAACAAATATTAAGAGCACCATTCCAACATAAAACTTCCTCCCCGTATGACGGCAAAATGAGGGGAGTGCATTTCTTGTATATTCATAAGTAACTAATGTATTAGCATTGCCACTGTATACCAAAGTCATCAGTGGGTTAGAGGGGGATGTGTGGGGGGGGGGCGTGGGGGTCGCCGAGGGAAAATATGTGTACCCCAAAGTTTTATCATATTTGCTGGACTTTTTCTGCTTATTCTTTATTTATTTTGGGGTGTTGGGGTGGGGTCGTACGACCCTTCGACCCCCTCCCTCCCCCTTAGCTACACCCATCCCTCCAACCTATGTAAGCCTAAGTTAAGTTAAAAAGTCAAGCTTTGGGCCAGGGGCGCAACAGTTTTGCTCGGGCCTCTCGAGATTTGAGGGGAGCAGTGACACTGCGATATGTTTGTAAGAGTGCCACCCAAACGCTAAATTTCCCACGGGCCTCCAGACTTCTAGTTGCGCCACATACTACGAGAAACGTATTTCCTGCTGCAATGAAGGAGATGTTGCAGACGGTATGAAATCAAGTACGGTAATAAACAATGAAGGAAGTGATAGAAGATGTATAAGTAATAAGGAAATCCAATAAAAGCCATATATACATATCAAGCTATCAAATTATTCATATTTTACATATGTTTTAATCAATCGCACAGCAAGTCAAGGGTGAGAAAGTACATAGGACAGCTGATTCAATAGATTTGTTGTTACATAGAAGATGTATACCGAGTAGTTCTCAACTGTTGTTTAAACTGTATGTAAATCAGATTAAAACGTAGACTGCGATTCACAAGTATTGAATACGTGTGGTAATAAGCTCACTCAATAATGTTTACATTCATGTTTGATCTACATCCTGCAGGGTTACGAATAAGGGGTGTGGAGTGTCTTTTTCGGAAGGGTGCATGTGGGAGAGGGGGTTGTAAGTGGGGAGTGGTTGTACGCGTGGAGGGGTGCGTGCGGGTTATTCGTAGTTAAAATGTGAAAATTAGTTTTTAAAATTTAAATATACTTTTAAGTTTTTACATAATGTGTCTTTACCAATATATCTTGAGCAACTACGTCATTAATCACATGCTGGTTTATCTAACGACATAATGGTCAAATCACAAGTCAAGACTCAAGAGAGAGGAATGATGTTCAGGGAAACAGGGCCGAAGGAGACCTCGAAATATTGGGGCCAAGATAACATCGAATGTGATTGAAACAAAACATGCTATAGAATCATGAAATCATACCTTAGCAACTTAATTCAGTGGAGAAGTACCCCCACCAACAAACCGACACCCCACACACACGCCCATCCACACACCCACACACACTAGCATCCCAAATTTTTGGAGGAAAAGCCCCACACACACGCCCATCCACACACACCCACACACACACCCGCACACACTAGCATCCCAAATTTTTGGAGGAAAAGGTCTCAACATTTGTTAACTGTTGTTCATTTTAAAATGAATTTTTCGGAAATGATTAAAAACTTGCTCGAACTTTGCACTGTTAATAATAAACCTCGCCTAACTGCATAATTCTTTATTATCTTGCGATGAATAATCTTTTTTATTTACCGTTCAAACTTCACATTTCTATATTAGGAGGATAGGGTATCATTTTATATAATTTTTCGATTAAGTAGTTGGCTTAAAAATGAATTCTGCAATTAGGTTGTTTGTGCTAATCCAAAAGCTGTACATGGTGATTTTCTGAAAAAGGAACAAAGCCTCTAGTGATCCCCTTAGTACAATGACCTTTCGGTTTTCAGAAAGAAATCACTACATTTTCCATATGTTAGTTTTCTGGTATATTTAAAAGAGACATAAAGTCTAATGCTATGAAAAAGCAAAAATGTTAGACATTTCCCCACGTTTCATAGCTTCCAAAACAATCTAACGTATATACCAATAATTTAAAACATTAATTTTGTAAAAAAATAATTAAAAATAATCTAAAAATGACATTATTATTACATTTCTTCATAAAAGATCAAATGTATCTCTTTATGGTTTCATATTTACTAGCTCATAAGAAATTATTTTTCCTTTGCTTTGCATGGGTCTAGGAATTTGTATTTGTATATGATATTACTGATACAAGCATCTAAGTTCATGTCAAAGCAAACCGGATAGAAAATCTGAAGAAAAATGATAAAGAAATACATCATTTTGTGCTAAGACATATATAGGGAAAATTATTTAATCATGTATTATTCAGCACAAAATGGCATCCCCATATTAATTTTAACATGGATAACATGAGAATGGAATAAGATTTTTTAATGCAGTTTTTATTAAGTGTCTATTCTAATTCTCTATCAGATATCAATTTTTTTTTTTTATGTCTCGTTAAATGTTTAAGATGTATATGTTACAAAAATAACGTCTGTAAAAATACATACTTTATTTCATACAGCTTTGCAAATTAATGAGGGGAGGGGGGACAAGCCCACTGCCTTAACCAGTTCATGATGGACTGAAGCATGTGTAGAATACATAGAAGCCATGCGTGTAATCAGAGAAAGGAGGTATCAGTGTGATACCTCCTGTATCAGGGATACTGTTATGAATTAATATATGCGGTTGACGGCATGAGGGGATAGCAGGGCAGGGGCGTAGAAAGCTTTCACAGAGTGGGAGGGGAAGGGGATGGTGGGAGGCACGACCTCCTAGGGGGAACTTCTGAAGTCTATTGTTCCCCGTTCCAATTTTAAGATAAAAAGAATACGTGAGCCAAAAACAACAAAATAAAGTAAAAGGGCGCTTCATTGTTAGAAAGGGCACTTTTCCAATGGGGACACATCCCTTTCGTACATGGGACTGACAAAAATCACCAGTTTCCTACTATAAGGACAGTAATTGAGGGGCACTTTACATTTTCGAAAAGGTAACTTTTGTTTGTCATTTTCGGAAAAGTGTAGGAAGGGGGCATGGCCCGGTTCATACATTCATGAGCGGGGTGGTTAGTGGTTGATAATGATGTTTACGTAAGAGGAACAAAGGTATTACATATTACAAATCTTGATATATTCAGAATGAGCATAGAATATTTGTTCTTGACTATATTTTATACAAGGAATGACTGAAGTTCAAGTATGTGATGTTATTCATTTTATTGGTATTTAGAAAATTCTCTTCAGATCACTATATGTAGCGGCAGAAAGTCTAATTATCATTATAATTAGGTTTATTTCAATTACAAAATTACTATGTAGGTTGCTATAAAAATCCGCCTTGTTTCCGACCATGGCAACGGGGGCATTATATACGTGTAATGCCTTGCAACAGTGTAAAGGTGATAATGTATTCCGCGTGGACTGATTCACTTTATTTTAGGAGTGGCGTTTTAAATTACATTACGTAATAGATATTACGTCACAACCATAACAACCGTACGTTCGATTGCTTGTCCGTCTATCCGTCCTAATACGAATGTACCGAAATTGTCGAAAATGTCAGAGGAAATGGGGTCAGAACTTAATTTTAATTTGAAATTTGACATAGACAGTTTTTAAAGAATTCAGAGAATAAGACAGTTGACTGATAGTTAGTATTATACTATGAACATTCAGCTGTTGCGGCTTTTTGCAGGCTAGTAGCCGCAATTGAATAGAATTCACCATTTTGCCTGTCAACTTCCGCACTCCTACAATAATCTACATAGTAAACAGTTCGGGAGCAGCCCGAAAAACTGGATACTTTGAAATACCCAAAAATTGGGTACTTTTATGTATTACGTCATCGCATGAGCCTACACATTTGACCAACCCACACAAAACATATGAGGTTTCTCATTTTCTGCTCCAGATTGCCCAAAATTTCGATAAATATCCTGAAATTTTGCAGACGTATAGTAAATAAATATTAAAAACGTTTTGCCGCTGCTTTTTGAAATTCATAGTCGCCTTTTTGAGAAAATAAACAAAAGATCCTTAAGGTTACTGATTGAAATTTTAATATTATTCAATATCATGATCCGTAGTTGAATTTTTCATATACCAATTTAACATTTAGCGAGTAGCATCATCAAAATACCTTTGTTCCCCGTTAATCACCATATTGATACCTGTGAATACAAAAATTTACCATTTAATAGGTAAAAATCAGGGAAGGGGGGGGGGGGGCACTTGAAATCACTAAAGTAATCACTATCATTTCATACTCAACTTTTACCTGTATTGAAGGATCAGCTTGCATTGCAAATTTAGAAGCATGCTTGCGTTTTGAAATTTCGACTTTTACATTTTCATCAATCACCAAGTTGGGAAGCTCCGCAGACCCGGATTGATTTTTATTTTGCATTTCATGGTCTTCACCACAAGCCCCCACCACGTGCTTTGCTTTTGCAGTATCGTTCACTCTTGCACATTTCTTTGCACTTTCAGGTAAAGGTAATTCACTAAATTCACTCGTCATAATGAAAATAGCACATGGGGTCCATCAGGAATCTGTTATAATTTCAGCATGCTGCATCGGAAGGTGTGCTGATTTCATCTCCACAACTATAATACACCTGTAAATCAAATCTGCACCCAACAGAAACATTTGTTTTTTCTTATATAAAATTTTAGGGTCAACAGGTTGAATTTAATCTATCATGAAAATGTCATCGACCCATTCCTCTGTGATAACTTTTTCACCTGTTTTCATTCTATATCTAAGTAGATTTTTGATATCATCAGATGCAATCATCAGTGCAACCGACCCTCCATGGCAAACAGTTGCTGCATAACAAGAACTACATATCCGATGCAAGCAAAGAATTTAGCCAGGATAGCTTCTTCTAATTGTTCACTTTCGTCCTTAATGCTTTCTGCATATACCACCGAGCATTTCGTTTGTAGCCGTATTTTGGTTTGAAAATGAAAAGCTCCCCATCCCCATAATCAGCAAACCCCATGTTTTTGTCTGTGCTTGCTTTGGGCTAATTAAGGTAATCAGTGGCAAAGTTATTAAGGACACTTATTTCAGGTTTCCTTCTGAGCTTTTTAGGGGCTTTTGGTGAATTTGTCTAAATTATGGACCTGTTCATCTGCAAAGACAAAAAAGGCATCAAGATACACTAGAGGATTGAACATATCTTCTAAGTGATACATATAACCCGAAACTGCCCAAATCAAATCAAGTTCCTTACCGCTGGGCCTAAAGATGACTCCTAGTCGATCAAGGGTACACTGCCCTAAATCTCTTGCAAAATCAGCTTCACAGGAATTATATCCCTGAATATTTTCTGTATCATATTTATATTCAAGCCTAACAAAACGTTGTCTAAGGTTTCTGGCCAAGAAGCTGTCCAGTCGTGCACCCCATAAGATAAGTGGCATGCGTGTAAATAGTAGAAGGTACACGGTGAGGAAGTTGCCTCATAATTGTTGTTGTAATTTCATAATCACCCTTTGCAAAAGAAGCCTTTATATTCTGACCAACTGTTTTAATTGTCTCGGCATGACTATCAAGAAGAAACATACCTGAAAAATCTGTTAAAAATGAATAGAATGTTTGACAAAAAACAAACAGTTTTCTTGGATTTTATGAGAACGCATTTCTTTTATTGTGCTCTAAAAACCACAGCAATTATAGGGTATTTACACTACATAATTAAATAAGGAATAAGTGCAATGGTGAATATCTTATTGATGACAAAATAATTCATTAGATGCATGAACCCCTTCGTGAATGAAAAAGTTAGGTTTTTTAACGCAGGGTCAGCACCAATAAATGCGTGTAAATCCAATGTAGTCAGCTGATTGTCAGCCATATAAATTTACTTAATGTTTTCTTGAATTGACACATTTCTGTTGTAATCAATGGTCATGATGTGATCAAATTCTGCAAAAACTATTATCTTTGTTGCCACAGCAAGAGGTGTTTCATAAATGAGCTGAAATTGTAGCTCTCCTGTAAATTCATGTTGTAATACCCCCTTCCATGATTTTAACTTTGATTAATGTCAAAACCATACACGTTATTTCCACCTTCTAGGTTTTTCAGCCCAAATGTTGTGGGACCATCTTCACTACTTACAGACCATTGCAGACGTTTGTATGACTCAACATCACCACAACAAGTCGAGAAGATCTCTTCTCCATTTATCATTTGGGTAAACTGTCCCTGATGCCCACAGCTGAATTTGTTTCAAATCAGCTTCCATGAAGAAAAATGGATTTTCCTTATAATCCCCATGATATGCTGTGTCCTTTTACATGTACAATACATAACCTCTTGGGTAGTTTACTGAAAAGGATATTTCCCATAGGTACTGTCAAAATACCACAAGGAGCTGTAATTGTGTTAATCTTAGTCCTAGATAATGGAAACAGAATTGGTTCCATTTTCATCCTATTAAAGATTTTAGCTACTTTAACAGGATTGACCCTCACCTTGTGGTACACTTAATTCCGCTTTAATTATAGCATGGTTGTAACAGCCGAATCTCCTGCTAATAGGTAAAACTCTGGTTTATGCATGTTCATTGTAATTTCAATGTTTACTCCATTTGGTATAAGTCTTTCAGATTTAAATATACCAGCTTGTATACCACCTATACATTCTCTTTCTTTTCCTTCTTTCCACAAGTTATGCTCCTCTGTAAGCCTTTCTGAATCAAATTGCAACTCTAATTTGATCTTAGACCCTGACATATGTTTCTGAAATAGATCTGATCAATTCACAATCAATCAGAAAAATAGATACTCTTTTAAATAAAGTACCACTGAATACATATTGCAAGGGCACAGTTTGTACCCCCGAGCCACAGTTGTAGTGTATACTTTGACCTAGGCATATAGAACATGATGGGCATTGACCTCCATTGTTGCTCTTTGTGTTGTTGTCTCAATGGGTTAATCTTTAGCCTAGTGATAATCAATGTTGCCTTTCAATCTCAATTGCAAAGCTTTTGGCGGCTGTTGCACTATCCCCATATATCAAATACAAACCTGGGGTAGAACGGCTGAAACGTAAGTCGAATCTTATTTGGTTCGGTAACAATTGCTCTACCTTAAAGAGATCAGCAAACAAAGGTCTTTAAGCTCAAATGACTTTGCAGTACATTAGCATTACGCATCATATCACTACGTTGTTGGTATCCTTTCTTACATGCGCCATTAATATACAAAGTTGACCCCAGTTCGGCAGAAGTATCAATATTGACTAAAGCAGTATAGTTCTTCCAACCCCTGGGTCTAAAATTGGTCTCTTTGGATTCATAACCATATGACAGCAGTGTTTCTATATAAGCCTTATATGAATATGTTTAAGGTTGATCACTTATGTCAATGTTACTAAGGCGAACTTTAACATCTTGGAACAGAGCACTGTGCAAATTGTTAAGAGTCGATATTTGATTTGCAGTAGTCAATGGAACCCCTGTCTGATTTACCAACTTACACTGTAATAATGATTTTGTGTTATTCAATTCAAAATACAAATTTGTATCTCCTGTAATATCAAATTGCAATTGTCCATAGGGTTTAAGCCTCACTGATTGCATACGTTGCTCATACTTTTCTTCGATTGTGACTTGATTTGGTGGAACAGTAAAATACTCCAACTCGCTTTTGCTTACTGGAAATGATACCATGTTGCCCTTTGAATGTCCTACAAAAAATAAGTCATAGCTTTGAAAAATTCATTTTAAGATAATTCTCTACATATATTGTGTTAAAAGTGCATTTAAGTTACTCTTTCTTCCTCTCTCTCTTGTTTTACTTCTTTTTTAATCTTTATACGATATTTCGCTTTTTCGTTTGCCTAGGTTTCTTTTTGCGCTTCTGTCTTGTTTTCCCCCACAGAGTGTAATTTTCTTTTCTTTTTCCTCGCTACCTTACGCTTCCCTTTCTGAGACAAATTGTTGCGTGCTCTTTGTAAGTTCTTATAAACTTCTTCACCTAGCTTTTGTTTTTTCCCTTCTTGCAACATTTGCCATATTTCTTTTGATAGTCTGACCTGCAAGAACAGCACCCAAAACTTCACATCCAACACTGATAGCTTGTTTTGTCAAACTTTTAGCCAGCTTCGGTCGATGTGCCTTAGCAGTGCGAACAGCTGATTTGCCTACTGTTTGTACACCAGCATTTAATAGGGGTACTAAGGTTCTTCCTAGGGCTGCAAAAAGACCCCCAACCTCCTACTGATAAGGTATACCAATAAAAACTGGTCCTGACATAGTTTATATTTACAAGTCAAATGGTATACTAACAAACGGTTAGAAGTGTACCTACCTTTATAGGTTTTTAAAGCAATCCTAATCTTCTTTTTCTTAAAAGAATTGTAATAACTGTTACACTGTAATAAAAGGCCACTTTGTGCGCCACACCATCATACACAGAAACTGTCAAACGATCTAATATGTTAAGAGATACCGGAACATATCTTACAGTGAAGGGGAAATATTCAAATTTTATATTGACACCTGCATGCATCAAAAGAGGTACCTTTTGGTTACCAACAAACGTTGACTCTTGCTATTGTGCTGTACACATACACATGTTTTAGTTTTGGTTTTACAAAAGCATTATCTGCAAGAACCCGTGTAGGTCTTAAGTCTTACCGCATCTGAAGTTTTTCAACCATTTCCTGAATGGTTTTCTATAATAACTTCCGTTGAATTAAGCCATAAAAGTTGACATATTTTACCTCTGGGTATAAACTTTTCGTTTTGGTTTAAAGGTCTTAACGAATATGATTCACTTATGTTCCTGCTGCTATTTGCTAAGATTTTATAGTATAAATTGTAATCAAACCATAATTTATACAAAAGAATTGTGCTGTTAACTCTTCCTTGGAATTTGGATGTATCAATTCCACCTGAAATTCGCTTACCACTCCTCTAACCTCATCCAAAATTAGATGCTACATACTGCTGTTTTCAGGACCATATATTTTCCAATCATCTGGAAAAGCTGCAAATTGAACCCCCATCTTCCAGTCACTCTCCAAAATTATTTTTTCCTTTATTTGATTAAAAATTGGGAAGGAGAATATCCAGGGAAAATATCTAGGTTTTTATTACATGTGACAATCCACTAAAACTTTTTTAGAGCCATTATAAATTTTACGTCTCCTAAAATGCAGATCAATCACAGTTGCACCACCTGAAAAACCAACGAATGCTCCTTCATAATATCAAAACGACAGTGGTTTATATAGTTTTGTACCAATGGTACATACACAACCTCTTGGGTTTGTATTGAATTACCCCTGAACCTTAATTGCGGCGTGCATGTGAATGTTTTTACGCTTATTAGCAAAATTATGAACATCACCTAAATTACAGTACACATACAAATGGTCCAAACCGTTTGCTTCAAAAACTTTATCAGCTACATATTTTTTGGCATTCTGCATAACTAGTTCTTTACCTGAAAACCCAATAGCTTTAATAACTACTGCCCCTTCATTTTAATCCCATCAACATAATTGATCTTAGATTGAAGGGTTATTCTTTTTTCAGATATATTTCATCTATCCAAATTCAACGTTTGTATAGGAATAACATAAGAATCAGACACATTTCGAGCACGGGAAACTCAACCACTCAACCACTTTATGTTGAATTTATGTTCATATAAACTTCCACAGGTACCTCTTCCGTCTCATCATATCCAAATGTAGCTTTATGAAGTCTATCTACTTGTGAAACCATGACATCAAAATTGATCATCTTTTAAGTAAAATAATTCAACGTAATACCACGAACTTTACATATTGTGAATTCCCCACCAGAACTATTTCTCCTTTAAATGCATAATTATTCGGACCGGCCGAAATGAAAGATGTAATATAAGCCCTTCCTAAAATCTGTTAATTCGTCAGTAAGATCACCCAAAAAATGACCCAACTCTGGTTCAACTTCACCTGCCTTGCTCACTAGCATCAAAGAGTCGGTGTCAAAGTATAATATTCTTCTTTGCAACATATTAAGACATTTGTACAAACACCGATGTGGCTGCACAGTAGTGAAAGCTGCAATGTAAATATTAGTTTGACCCCACCCGTAGCCCACTCTTCTTTGTCTTCACACTGTATCAAAGCTGATTTATTGTTTGTAAAATCTACTGATTTATTTTGTTTTGAAACATCTCGCATCAGATTGCAAAATTCATCAACTGATGTTACACATAAAGTTTTAGGTAAATATGCACGCTGTTCAAATATTCCCCAAAAGTTCTTAAGCATTAACTTAGCAACACCCCTATTTCCAGCATTATTTTCAATGTGTTCAGGATTCAAATCAATACCCTCTCTTTCCTTGTATAATTTGATGTATTTTTTCTTCTTGCTTTATGCAATTAGTGGGCCATCCACTACATTCCTGTTTAGTTTAAAAATGTGTCTTATGTAGGCACTAGAGGACCTTCATACCTCTCTCCCTCTTTATACCCATATCGAGTCTATGTAGGCACTAAAGAGACCTTCCTCCCTCTCTCCCTCCTTATACCGATATTGAGATTTAGCATCAAAATGCCAAACCTCACGTATTTTAAGAATCTCATATCCCTGCCTAACTGCCCCTGTATTTCCAAAGAAACCCATGTACCAATGAAACTACGGTCTGAACGATCATGTTTACATTTTCTAACCTGTTTCACTGCACATTTCACGTATAAAGGAAACATTATCTTATGATTAATTCGTATCGGAAGTACAGGGTGAAACAATTTCTGTGGGGCAAGAACCCTACACTTAATTAGACCAAAAAACTTAGGTAAATCCTGCACAGGAGGATTCTTAATTACAGTAGTATGTCCAATGGGGTACATGCCATACTTATTTACATAAGGGTACTAGGAACATACAACAAGATACTTAATTTCATCATCACCTGTTACCTCCTTTTTCAGTACAACAGCATTTGTTCTACCACCAAAAAATGCATCTCGAGGATTCAGAGGAGGGCACAAAGCAGCTGATTCAACAATTTCTTGTACATTAAAATCGTTCATCAAATTATCCCACTCACATCCCCAAATCTGCTCCTCCATAAACCCCATTTTCTCCAGAGTTTTTGTTTTCTGAATGTTTAAAGAACAAATTTCGCCCATTTTCATATCCCCAAAAGGTGTTTTAGGGGAAAATCTTTGATTACAACCATGAAATGTACAACCATTAAACTCAAGAACATTGTTACAGAGACTATCAAACCAGTATCTCCCAATTTTTGCCATTAAAACATCAAAAACATTATTGTTACAGAGACCATCAAACCAGTATTCGTCTTCCTCCTATCCCATTTTGTGGTACAATAGCTATAGTCTCAGGTTCTAAAAATCAATTACGGAAAACACGCACACAAGCTTATCAAACGGATTCACACCACACAAATCTACAAAAATTTCTGGGACTTCAAGCATCCTTCTCACAAAATATTTACATCAGACAAACAATACGCAGCAAGTTCTTTACGCATATTAAAGATTTAATGTTTTGAGTTTCATACCACTTCAGAAAAGCTTTACGCGTACCAGATGGCATTTAGTCTGGATCAGAAAACTCGATACCAGGTCATTCTCCAACATACCTATCATGACCTCCATCATTAAAAAGGTACATGTAAGGGGAAAACCCTTTCTTTCTTTCTACAAGGTCAAAAGTGACAGGAAATTTAGCTAAAGGCATGGGTAAAAAAATTAGAGTATCTAAGAAGCGAAATTTGGGTTCCTTCCCTTTGATATTTTCTCTTGATTTAAGGTCGTTTTTTTTTTTTACTTCTCTGCATTATTACTGATATTTTGAGCCCTAATCTATTCATCTCGGATAAAATAAAAGAAGTACCATCATATCCTTTTACGTTATGAACAAAATATGTTGCACCAGCCATTTGAGGGGTTAAAAACCAATTAACAAACGGTTGTATTGTATCAGGACCCTGAAATCTTACAGTTCTCAAATGGACAGTTTTCTTCAATATCCAATTCTTTGCAAAGTTGACAAACTATCTGCGCCACACAAAAAATTGGTTTAGGCATTTCAATACCATTTTCATTAGGTGGTAATGTGTAATTTTCAAAGTCAAAGAAAACATACTTTCTGGTTTCACTTGGATTAACATCAAAATGCTCTCCATCATAGTAACAATTACTTTCTACGGATGCCAGTCTGTTCTCGCCTCTTTACCTTTAATTACCTGTGTGTAACATTTATGTCTTGCACCAAAAAAGAATTTAGTGAAGTGATAACATTATAGTAATTGTCACTGAGCAAAAAAAAAATTGTTTGAAAGTCTTGGTCCTTTAAAAAGAAAACGATCTTTAATATCTTTCTAACAACATGAATTTGTATATCTTTAGAAGCTAAAGATGTCTGGAGTTTTTGGACAGCTTTAAGAGAACCATCCCTCACTACACTCCTACCCGTTAATATAACTCTTAAGCATCTTTTAGTTGGTTAACACCACCATCGCGTATCATCATCCAGTGGTATTTCTGAGTAGATTTGTCTAAAAGGGCTAAAGCTGTAACTATAGCTCTAGATTAACACATGTGATCATTATTCTCAATTTTACATACATTTATATTATTTGTACAAAAATTGCATAAACAAATATTTTACTCTTTTTTTGTCATTTGTGAATCCTTTCCGGCTCCGTTGGGCATGGCTATGTGCTGAACATTTATGGTAACTTCTCCTGAAAGGATAAAACTTCTGCGAGACTGTATGACCTTTTCCACTGCAAGCGTGATCCTATCGATGCTGATATTATCGATACGTCCATATGGTATGTAGATTGGGTACGAGAGGACTGGAGAAGTTATGGACATACCAACTTTATTGCCAGGTTGAAATTCTTGCATAAGAGCATGGATTAGTAACTAAAAGACTGCAGTGGAACCGTCAGTGACATCACCCAGTTAGTCAATCAAGCGTGCTAGTGCACTGTCACTAAATACAACATTGTGCACGAGATTAGGCGCAATATTTAGGAACAGATAGATGGGCTGTCTCCTTTAGGGTAAACAGGTTTGGGAATTTATCATTCAAAACTGCACCATTGGCAGTATGATATACAGCATTATCTTCAATGTTTGATAAATAAGATGATGATGAGAAGAGGCTTTTCTCTGTTGCATCAAATACAGCTGAGGAGGATTCAACACCACCAATTTGGGGAATTTATTGTGAATGCTGGGGCATTTTGTTTAGATTCAGTTCTTCCAATTTTTCAGAGCATACAGGAGATAACGCCGAGGGTAAAACAAATCTAAATTTTCATTTTCCATATGTACCATTGGTTGGCTAGCTGTTTGGCTCTCTGTTCAGCCTAAATCAGTTTCACCATAATCAAAACTATTCTCTTCTGGTCCTTCAGAGCATACAGTGGGGTGGAAGGGGAAGGGGGGCGGTGAACAAAGCTAAGTTTTCAGTTTCAGTTTCCATATGCACCAATGGTTGGCTAACTGTTTGGTTCACAGCCTAAATCGATTTCATCGTTATCAAAACTGTCCTCTTCTGGGTTATGTGAAGTTAATGAAAAAGTGTTATTTTGACAAGCTTTTTGGTCTATTGGAAAGATTCAGGCAAATGTGATCCAGTATGTGAAGTTTTGCTGCTGACATCCATATTTTAGGTGGATTGTCAATATATGTGTCTTGCAAAGTCCCACTTATGTCAATGTCATTATAATCAAACTATCATATTTCATTGTTTTGGTTGATGAACAACATGCTTGAAAATAAGATAGCTCACAGTCAGATATGTCAAAGTCACTTTCATCACTTAATTCTTTAGCAAAATATTCAGGGTTTTGTTTGAAATCCTTGACGGGGCACCAGCTACATCAACAAAATCAATATCACTATTATTCTTCTTCCTCTTAGGATATAAAGGCATGAGAGGTAAGTCTGATCTCAATTCCATAGTCTTCCTGTTAAACCAAACTGGTTTATCATTGTCAGGTTGAGAAATCAATTTCCATCCTAATTCAAATAATCTTGTCTGTCTCCATGCCATGTTTTAGCACTTGGTTCATGTTTGTTGTTCAACAATGAAATGGATAAAATATGGTATACCTCTCCAGCTTATATAGGATTATTTTACTTCCATATCATTAGCTCATTGACGCACAAGTTTTGACCACCTTTAAGAACAGTGATTATGGTGTTGTTACCCTCTGCTGAAAACTGCACAACTTTTGATCACAATACCCCCTCCATCCTCCCCTCCTGTAGAAACCAGATAAATCAATTTACTGTTTGTACTATTAATACTGGACTGTGGTGAAATAACATTCATTTGTAACATGGCCTGCAACAAGCCAAGATCTGTTATTAAAACAATTACACAACTTTTGGAAGATTTCGATTTTGAAGGAAGGAAAAAACAACCAGCCCTTGTTAAACCAATAGCTACAAATTCTCCAGCAACTATTTAACTTAATCAAACTTTTGAGTTTTGAGCGCTCTTTTTTCTCAAACATTAACTTTGAGAGGATAATTTGAAGAAAAAAAGTTTATAGGCAAAATTGTACATTGTTTTGTCACGTTTTTTTTTGGAACATGCGCGGTAGAGCAAGTGACCAACACATCGCGTGAATCCATCCAAAATGCTGTTCGTTGTTCATTTCTAGCTCAGGCTTTGAACAGAAAGGACCTTGCGTCAGTGTAGTGGAACGCAAACGCATTACTTTTTTATCAATACGTATGTATGTAGCGTTTTTCTTTGTCTCGCCTGAGAAACAGGTAGGAAGCATAGGGCTCGTCGTCGGCGATCGGTGTCGGCGGTATAATTTTTAACATAAGATTTTTACACGTTCAAGTTTCTTTCATTTCTTCTTCTTCTTCTTCACCGGAATTTCCAAAAGTGCATGCTGAAATGTAATGCTCGAGGAAAATAGTTCAGGGGCGTGGTTTGGAATCAAGTCCCACCACCTTTTTTCGTGTTAAAGCGCAGTTTGTCCTGTCATTCCCCGTTGACGCCATTTTTCCCGTTAAAAACGTAGTTTTATCCGATTATTCCCATGATTAAGCTCCCCGTAGACCCCCTTTTTTCGCATCAAAGCGCAGTTCTGTCCGGTCATTCCCCCGTTGACGCCATTTTCCCCTTTAAAAACGTAGTTTTGTTCAATTATTTTCACGATTAAGCCTCCGTAGACCCCTCTTTTTTTGCATTAAAGCACAAACATTTGAAAAACAATTGAGCAAAAAAATTCTTCAAATGACAGTGTTTCAGAAAAATTGTTTCTCAAATGAGGAGTTTCAGAAAAAATGTCTTCTCAAATCACTCACGTTTTCAAAATATCGTCGCTCAAATGTTGCTCCCTGTGCAAAGTCTATGAAATTTGAAAACAAAATTTCATTCTCAAATCGTACACGTTTTCAAAAAACCTTTTTTTTAAAATCACACCGTTTAAAAAATATCGTTGCTCAAATATTACCTATTTTCAAAAACATGTTCTCAAACATGACAAGTTTCCTGTTTCTCAATTGTCAAGTACAATGTCTTCTCGAATGACGTGACTCAGTAAATTGTGAGGATATCATCACGATATTATTGGTAATCGTGTTATGGCGATTTATCTATATTATTGATACCTTTTACAGTTTAAACTCTTTGACAAATCTAAATTTCTAATCAAAAGATTATCAGGGTTTATTGTTTCGAAATGGGCGACAATGAGTACCATGATACCCCAACTATTGACCTGAAACACCCAGTCAGGAAAAGCTATACACTTTGTTAAAAGGACTCTAAGGAACAATTGAGAATATCTTGTGACGCAATCCGATGACCCAGAGGAAAAAATCTCAGAGGTCACTATACAGACCCCGACCAATCAGAAGCCAGCATTACAAATGAGCTATTCACCTCGCAAAAAGGACTGCGGAACAATCGAGAATATCTAGTGATGGCAATCCTGATACCCAGAAGAAAAAATCTCAGGGGTCACTATACAGACCCTGACCAATCAGAAGTTAGCATTAAGTATATGCAAATGAACTATATATCTCCTTAAAAGGACTCTGCGGAACAATCGAGAAAATCTTGTGACGCAATCCGATGACCCAGAAGAAAAAATCTCAGGGGCCATTATACAGACCCCGACCAATCAAAAGCCAGCATTAACTATATGCAAATGAGCTATCACGTGATACCAATGCTGGCTTCTGATTGGTCGGGGTCTGTATAGCGGCCCCTTACTACTTTGACTCAAGACTGTTTAACAAAGATGCACTCATTGTATTAACTAACACTTTGATAGAAGTTGAAAACATTTTGTACCTGCATAGTAATATAATTGTAGGTTAATAGGATGCACATTTTTGCAAATTTAGGGTTTGAATATTCAGTAGTGTTGGAAAATTTCAATTTGCATATGCAATTAGCCCGTTCGTTGAGTGATAAGCGGGCCGCTTGCCTTGTCAGCCAATCAAAAACCTAGAAAAAATAACCAGGCAGTAGAGGTGATAGAATAGTTGTTACTAGTACAGTAGATCTAGTATATTTAGATTCTGAGCTGTGCGTTCAACGTATCTCTACTGTATATAGCATGCACGTGTACAATCGAGTTCTTTGACCTTGACAAAGTTGTTTCATTATTTTGTGTTATGGGAATAATTAATGCTGTTTTAATTAATAACGTATTCTATACAATTCAGTATTAAAAATCCAATTTCTATGTTGTCAGTGATATTCTAATGTGATGATTAATTGCTGTTCGATTTTTGCTCACCCATTTTTGTAAATGGAATGTTTCATTGATATGAATTATTCACTAGATTAATTCATTTTATCGATGGGTGTGTTGTTCGAAAGTATTCAAAATAACGGTATTTTTTATTCAAAAATCGATATCTAAATTTCGTTTTTGTAAGACTTAAAGTAAAAGTAATAGTCATTTTATAAAAAAAGATTAATGTTCTGGCATCGTATTTATATTCTTCTATAATGCCCTGGTCAAAGAATGTTGCCCTCAGAATGGCCCTCCTAAAGTCGGCCAAAATCCTTTGAACTGGGCATTATAGGAGAATACAAACACGATGCCAGAACATTAAACTTTAATTAAAGCACACTTGCTTTGTTCTCTTTAAGTTGGTATTTTTGGGTGCGATGTTCGAATTCTTATGTCTATTGTTCTGAGTTTCTTGTAGATTTGAATTACGTGCGCTTTGGCACAACCGAATGGGTTTGCCATGCGTTAAGATCCCAAGTTCCCTAACAGTTGGTGAGTTACTAATTTTTATTTGACAAAGCTATGTCCGCAAATTTTTATTTTCATTTAGAGAATTATCTTCTTTATGTTTCTTTATTCTATAGCGAACCGTCTTCAGTAACTCAGTTTGTCCGTAAACAAATGTCTGCATTTGTCAAATGATCAAGTAATACACAAAAAGGAAGAAATACAGTTTGATTTGTGCATGTTTTGGGGGTCGTTGGACGCGTTCCAACGGGGAAATAAATATCCATGTAAGATAAGAATACACTATTTTTGATCAAAACTATTTCCCATTATCTCAAACCGCCCTGTACCCGGCCGTCGGGGATTGCTTCCTCAATTGTCAGGTTTGTCGATTATTGATTGAATAAAATTGTATGTTGAGTAGCATATTTCGGGTCCTCATATATTTGGTAAATGCCATCTATCGTGATTAAAATGTGGCTTACATTGTATTCCAAAACGATACTGATTGGCCCATCAATTTAAGTTAACATTGTACCAAATTGATGTGTTTCAACCAATCAAAAGACATGAATCGAAATATATCTACATCTGTGTTATAGAGACGATAATTGGCCTTTAATTGCGGTTCTAAGTGTTTAACAACAGTTCCAAGGAATGAAAAATGTGTTTTGATTATCAACTATTGTATGTTTTAATCTAGTTCGTGATATTCCTTTATCTCAGTATCTCAAACTTAATTCGTTTACACAAAACAATCGACGACCATGGCATGCCCTCTTTTAAGTTTCCATCAAAGTTGCTGCATGCTAATCGGGAAACCCCCTTCATCAATTTAATCATTTTTGGAAAATTCCTTATCTTTCGGGATTTTGTCCTTTAATTTCGGAAAATTTTGGCAAGCTTTTGGAATTTTTTCTCTCTTCAATTTTCGGAAAATTATGGCCAAATTTCAGGGATTTTTTTTTTTTTTTACCTCACAACTGGGAAGAAAGCATGCAACCGGGAAGGTGAAATTATCTAAGGAGAAGCCTCCCCCTACCACACACACGCACACACCCACACCCACACACACACATCCACACACACACCTCTTCCTACGCCTCTGGTTCCTATTCACAATTAAAAAACATCAATAGCCAATAAAGCTTCGAAAAGAAAGAAAAATAAATCTGCATTAATATACAGCTATACCATTTGTGAAGGAAGGGGGCATACTCATACTGTCCTCTGGCACAGGCGTCTCTATTTCATGTTGATAATGTAAGGTTATTTACTCGATTACATGTTTGAAAATGAGAAGACAAAACTAAATGAAAAATGAAGATGAACTGTCAGTTCGTCTGTTGTTGCGGCTGATTCCCAAGCATCTATCGAGTTTTAAAGACGGTTCACGGTGCTTTCTGGTATTTCCAAATGAAAAAAGTCACTATAGAAATCCGGCGCTGCAGTGGCGGATCCAGAGGTTGACTAGGGTGGCTAGCCACCCCTTTTTTGTGATTTTTTTTTTCTAGGCACTGGTTTCATAAGCTTTTTCGCCGATATTATTTTCTATGCTACTTATCAGCTTATTGCAATAATTTTTCAAACAACATCTTTTTGTGTAAATTGATCAAAACGTTGGGCGAAATGGAAATAATTCAGTGGCGGACCCAGAGGAATGAATCCACCCCTCTTCGCAGCAAAAGTATCCCTAGGCTGGACATTTGGTTTAATGCATGCAGTCCAGTGGCTGATCCAGTATTTAAGCGGTGTATGTTTTGAATTCTTTGAAAAATTAAGCTCCAATAGCTAGCCATTGAGCTAATTTTCCTAGCGGAGACGTAGGAAGCGGGGCTACTGACAAACTACACCCTATAGGTTCTTGCTTTTCCGTTTAGCCCAACTCTTGCGAATGAAAAATGGTACAATTATTTCACGAATTCATTAACAAATTTCCAAAAACTTAGCAAAATATCGGGGAAAATTGGCCTAAAATGGCTCAAATTTGCAAAACTTCCTCCAAATTTGAAGAAAATTTCCAGAAAATGGAGAAAAGCTCCAGAAAATGAAGGGAATTTTCGGTATATTGGAGAAGGGAATTTTTTATCAGCAATTTTCGATGGAAAGAATGGCGTATCCAGAGAGAAAGGGGAGGGACAGAAGGTCATGGACACCAATCCTTCATCCAAGTGAAAATCAACACAAAAATGTTTATATATCTTAGACATGCATAGCCTTATTCGAACAGAAAATATCTTTTGGTTTTAAAAATGTTGCATTTATGGTAGGTCACTTCATACGAACAACATATCATGTCATTGGCGGCTGAATCAGTGAGGGTGGCAGCCCTTCAAATACATTTTCTGCTCCCCCCCCCCCCCCCTTCAATAACAAGATATTTTTTTGTATTTGGGGCTACTTTAGCTCAGGGGGTAAAAACATGCATTTTGGTTGAAACAAATCTCCCAAATTTTGTTTAAAATTGCCCAAATTTGGTTCAAAAGTGCCCAAATTTGGTTCAAAATTGTCCAAATTTGGTTCAAAATTTGTTCAAAAATCCCCAAATTTGGTTAAAAATTGCCCAAATTTGGTTCAGAATTGTCCAAAATTCTTCAAAAATCACCCAATTTTGTTTAAACTGAAAATGTCCTAAATTAATTAAATTAACTCAAAGTTTGTTTATAAAAAAACAGACCAAATGTGATTCAAAATAGCGCAAGCTAGATTAGTTTACATTTTGCTAAAATGTTGAAAATTGCCAATATTTGGTTAATAATTGCCAAAATTTGGTTGTTAACACAAATACTTAGTTTAAAATTTCCCAATTTTCTTTTAAATGCCCTCAATTTGGTTAAGAATTGCCAAAATTTGCTTTAAAAAATCGTCCAACACTTTTATAAGTTACCGAAAGTTTGTTAAAAATCAACAGCTCAAAACTTGTCAAATTTGGTTGAAAGTTGCCGAGGTTTGTTTGAAATTGCCCTAAACTGGGTTGAAAATTGCTAAAGCTTGGTTAATAATCGCCTAAATTTGGTTGAAAAACGCCCAAATTTGGTTAAAAGTATCCAAAGTTTGTTTAAAATCTGAAAACATATTAAAAATCGCATAACAGAACTCACCCCTTGAACAGAACTTTATCCTGATTTCCTGTGTCTGTGGCATTACAGTAAGCGCATGTGGCGTTTAGCAGTTTATTTCCAAATTATTTCAATTCGCGTTTTACAAAAATTTGCCCTCTAAAGGTGTGAAATATGTCAAATTTGTTTCAATTGGACATATTTGTTAGAAGATTTAACCTTTGATCATTGAAGAATTGACGCTATAACTCGTATTTTGACGTAAATTTATTTCGAAGGAAATCAAGAGCAGCATTTTAACAATAAAACTTCCTCCCCGTATAACGGCAACACGAGGGGAGTTTTTACTTGAATAAGATCATCGTGTTATGTCTTTGGAGTTTGGGGCATAAAGAAACGTGTAAAGTGTATTTCTTGTATATTCATAAGTAACCATAATTTCATTGAGTCATATTAAAAGAAGCTTTAGTTTATGTTTATGCTTATCTCGTAATTGCTACTGCCTACCATTATCTTTGGAAAATACTTTTCGCAAAACACGTGTTTGCTTTACTTAAGTATGCTCGATGGTGCATAACTCCTGACCTCTAGACACAAAGATTTCTTACGCGTATATTGCACTGATGAATGGAAATGGCGTTAACCGCAAGATTGTTCATCGAAATAGTGTCAAGGGGAGCAGGTTACGCTAATGGGTCGGCAAGATTTTAAAAGTCACTCAGAATTACGCTGCTGAAAATGTTGCTATTTTTACGATTTCTGCATCAAATGAAATAATTAAACCAGTTTTCAGGGTATAATTGATCCAAGTAAGAACTCCTCGATGTTCAAATATTGAGTCTTTATTAAATTACAGCATTTTTTGTTGAGTTGTCTCAACTACCTGTGTGGCCGAATAATTGCGTTAAACCTTTTCAACTTGTTGAGAGAGTGTCCTTCGAACGGGACGAAAATGACACTGGCAGTTTCGTCCCGTCCATGTTTCAAGGGGCGCTTTTTCAAATGGCGTATTTGTTTAAATTGGAATAAATTTTGTTAAAAAAATTACCTAAATTTGGTTATAAGGATCGTTTAACTTTGGTTAAAAATTGCAGATATTTAGTTTAAAATGGCCCAGATTTGTTTCAAAAATTATCTAAATTCTGCTAAAATGTGTTAGCTAATAAGTCACCAAGGCAGGGCTAAAATGTGTCTATTGTCTATTAATAATGTTTATTATCTAATTAGTACTGACTTTTGTCACTTTGTGCAACAGCTTGTAAATAATGTTGCATATTTTTCGTTTACTCAAAAGTCACATTATAAAGTCATATTGACACTCCCCCTCCGTTTCCCCGTACGGTGAAGAGCAAGTAGGATCTTCCCAGTCCCGTGCTTTACCAAAGAAGCTCTTTGACTTTACTTTAAATTAAAACCTACATGTTATTTATCACTTGCAACAAATTCAAACTGCAGGATCATAAAATGAATAAATTGAAAGAATGAACGAGTTTTGTTAAAACGCTAGTAAAATAAAATTTAATAAATGGCCGATAAAGAACGTGGTTATAGCAAGCTCCGGATTTTAGTAGTTGTTGAGCGAAATTTGCTCAGAAAACAAGAAATTTGAAGAATTTTTGAAAGATAAGAAGAAAAATGAACATTAAAATTGTTGAAAAAGGTGAAAATCTTTTCAGAATAATTAATACCCTTTGATTTTTCTCGAAGTTTAAATTTTGTTCTAGAAATTTTATTGAATTGGAATAAAACCCCTTTTTTTGTCCCAAGATTCCTAGATTGTTAAATAAAATTGCTGTATTAAGATTTCACAATCCTTTTGCTATATATCCTGAAAATTTACCGGTATACTAGCATTTTTCCTTTTTGTAATTAGTAAGTTAAAAAATTCGTCCTACTATGTAAAAATAGCATGCACATACTAAAAAAAGACTTAAATCTTAATGGGCACCTACGTTTTAAACCTTAATGGCTGCCATGGTGAATTGGTTAAAATAAAGAAATCATTTCACTGATCCGTCTCAGCGATGGTTCACTGTACAAAGCGTTGAAGTGTTTGTACCTAATTAATTGAAAACACTGCAAACGTCCAAGCGTCAAAAGAAACCGCGGGCGTACACCACTAAATCGAACGACTAGCGTGCGTGCCAATAATAACAAAGCTTGGATATTTAAAGTATAAACGAGATCTGACAACAATACGTAACATATTCCACATGGGGAATGTAAACAAGAATATTAACCATATCGGTCACCGTTGTTCATGTACACAGGCGGGAGAGGGAAATTGAAAGGAAGGCCACCCCCCGCCCCACCTCCCACACACACCCACTTACTGTTCCTGAACTTGTACCTTTTGTAAGATTATTTTCTGCATCTTAGCGTGATTTTGTCCCACCAAACTTTTGACTTCGCCCCACTTTCGATAGGAAAATTCCGCCAAATTGTCAGATTGGTATGCGTCATGAGGCTAAATTGGTCCTGGGTAAGGAGTATGGCAATTACTGAGCCAAAATATATGAATTTTGTTTGAATGAAATATTTTGTTACAGGTCTACAATTTAATTGACAAAAACAGTTATCGTCTGAGCTCAAGCAGTATTCATTTTGAAAAGGCACTTTTGTAATATTTGTTTAAACGTGTCCGCAAATTCTGCCACAAATTCTTGCACCTTTGGCAGCAATTGAGGTGAACTTTTCATTTTCAAAAGGGGCACTTTATTCATTTCTGTGTGGGGCACGTGCCCCCCCCCCCTCACCCCTAGCTTCTACACTTATGTATTGAGCATCACGACATGGACTACCCAAATAGAGCAGATCTCCAAATCTACCGATTTGGGTATGTGCCCGTGTCCATTGAAAAGTGGCGCCACACACTAATCAAAAGTCAAACGTCTCAAAAAAAAGTTCCCAGATTTTTTTGGGAAACCTTATTTTCGATATCAAAATCAACTCCCTTCTCACTAAAAAATTAAACACACTTACTTCAGTTTGTTTCCAATTGCAGTGTGAAATTTGGAGATAAACAATAACGATGAACGGTCAAAATTAGAAGCAAAGAGAAAAAAAGCAACAATTTTTGATCATTTTGTTGTCTTCTTCAAAATACTGAAACGCTCTTAACAATACATGTAATACCGGCGCATATGCATGTGCGTGCACATATAAAATGTATTACACCTCGCAATTAGCGTGCGCAATATTTTATTTTGAATATCTTACCCTCGTGACGCGTGCGTATGCGCATAGCGCCTATGGCGTTATACGCCTTGGAATTGCAGCACTCAAACAGTACAATCCAATTCCTGCGCTTTATAAAAATGCCTGTGAAAGTTCCTCGTCCATGCTGCTCTTTCTCTGACTTGTGTACACTCGCGTCCGCATAACAATGCTCAGCGTAGAAAATTCAGTTTTACGCAGGTATTTCACTGTAAAACACTACGGAGCCAAAAGTTCCAGAAAATAACGTTTTTTGATACATTTCTAGCAATAAATTTTGCTCGATGATATCATCATTTGATTCGGAAACATCTCCTTAATACCGAGGACTAAATTGTTCGTGTTTAGAAGGTAAGGAGAGAAGTTGGTAGCCATCGGAAGTAAACGTTTGTTATTTGGGTGATGTTGCATACTATTGCAACAGCATTGTATTGAGGTGTAGGCTCACTAGACATGAACATGAAATTCATTAAAACAAATATGCAATAACTGCATAAAGAACAATCATTGACCAAGCTAGACTTTCTTTTAGCTCTATAGGCCTAAGCTCTTTTCCCAAATATTTTTTGACCGTTTTGCCACATATATTTCATTTTGTTCAAATAATATTTTATTGCATATCAAACATGCCCCTCCATCGTAGCAAGAGGAGCCGATACAGGTAGTGACCAATCAGGAGCCAGTATATTGGTCACTTATTGTAAAGGCTCCTCGGATGCCCGCCCCCTTCTTAGGCTCCTCCCACACGACCGAAGGTCGTCAAATCTTTTGGAGGAAAGGGAATAAACACACAATAAACAAAATGTCTTAAATCAATTTTCTCTTTCTCACATTTGTGGTGGCTCTTATAAGAGCCTTTTGGGTTCTTTATTGATCGGCTGATCAATCTGCTATTGTCCTCCTCCGTTGGCTCTCTGCTGTCCTTCCCTGATGGCTCCCTGGTGTTCACCTTTGTCGGTATCTTTCTTTGATTTTTCAGGGGTCTTGTCGCGTTCTTTTACTAAGTTGAAAACAGCAAGGATGAAAACGGCATCTTAAAACACCTGTTTGCAGCCCCGAACGGTTGACATGTCTTGGTAAGCATGGACAATTGCTGCTGTAATTACATCACCTTCTGCAAGATGAAACCCGTCATCAAAACGATTGCATCTGCTTTTGAGGTGGTCTGTAACTTTATCGTAGTCGATAGGTCTAGGGCTATATTTTCTGAGGAGTATCAACATTTGCTTGGCTAAGTGTTTGGCTAAGATATCCCACTCCATGATGATGTGTTCGCTCTGAAGCTCAGAATGAAAAGAGAGAGAGGGAGTTGAACACACAATTACAATGACCCCACTCCATGATGATGTGTTCGCTCTGAAGCTCAGAATGAAAAGAGAGAGAGGGAGTTGAACACACAATTACAATGACGGGGTCGTCGCCTGCGTATTCGGCTATGATAGTACAAATGCTATCACGAAACGCTTAATACGACCCAGACGAGAACACAGGTACGACGTATGGACAGACATAACATCGACAACCAAGTCAATGTCCACGGCCTTTGATAACCAGTTGTGGTACACTGGCGTGTCTACCCAACCCAGGCTTGAACCCAGGGCCTCGTGGTCTGTAGACAGGTGTGATAACCGCTACACCACAGTAGGTAGATAAGAATAAAAAGAATGGATCGGGCTTGCTCTTTTTCTGTTTTTCGGTTCGATCTCTTCGACGAATCAGAAGCCAGAAAGGTATGATGCTATTTGGGTTGGTGGCGCTCTTTTAAAAACAAGGCCAGAAAGGTACGATGATTTCGAATCTTTTGTAGGGAAGGGGGATAAACATACAATAATAAACACAAAGACATGTCATTATTCAATTTTCTCTTTCTTATATTTGTGGTGGCTCTTATAAGAGCCTTTTGGGTTCTTTTTCGATCGGTCGATCAACCTGCTACCGTTTTCCTCCCATAGTTCGCCGATGCCCGTCGGTTCCTTTGCTCCTCGGCATTTCTTGATGCTTCTTTACGTTGGCTCGATACGCTCCTCTTTTCCAAGGTGGCTTAGACATGAATCTTTTCATCTTCTGGGCTTTTACCTTGTAGTTGTCGAGAAACATGACGATATACCTGAGCTCTCTCTGGATGCAAAGCTCCAATAGTAGTCTGGTCTTTAATTCTGGTATCTCGGCAGTGTTCTGACAGCAGATGTTTTTCGTACTATGTTGTCGAATTTGTGTGCCAATAACCAGTAGTAAGCTCTGATGGGATCATGCTCCTGTGTTAACATTCTCCTTGTAAACCCGGTAGGGAAAGCAACCGTGGAGATTGTCGATACTGGTAGGTATTGAGGCATGATGTGTCTTATCCGATGTCCGAAAGCAAAGTGACGTCGACGACGACGACGACGACGACGACGAGTGAACACACAATTACAATGACGGGGTCGTCGCCTGCGTATTTGGTTATGATAGTAACAATGCTATCACGAAACGCTTAATACGACCCGGACGAGAACACAGGTACGACGTACGGACAGACATAATATCGACAAGCAAGTCAATGTCCACGGCCTTTAATAACCAGTTGTGGTACACTGGCGTGCCTGCCCAACCCAAAGTAGGTCCTTGGGAATATTTTGACTCCTACGGCGTCCCCCCGATGTTTCTTTCATTCAACGTTTCTTGAAAAATAAACCGTTTGTTTACAATCACAAACCGCTTCAGAGTCATACCTCTTGCGTATGTGGTCATTATTGTATTTATTATCTGGTTCATAGGGCACGAGGCTCGGACATGAACAACATCATGTTTTGGGAAAGACAAGGAACGCAACGATGAGGACGTGTTTACATTTGTACTTCAACATTATGGTTAAGATGTTCGCTTAATTGATTCGTAAGATGTTCTTTTATTAACGCCCTCTATACAACAAAATAAATCGATAAGTCATCTGAAATGATCAAAGCTGGAATGAAACACCGTCTCCTTGTCGACTTTGACCAAAGTAGTGAATCCTTGTTTTTTACTAAAGGGCGCTTGTTCTTGTACATATATTGTTTTAAAAAAGTTACGCAAATGCGACGACGACGGTGTGCAACATTCAGTCAAAACTCAGACAGGGAAGCAATCACTCCACGAGGATTAACCGATGTCCGTGCCGGCACACAAGACAAGAAAGCTGTTGCTTTAGGTGGTGAACGCTACCTCACCGTCTCTGGCTTCAACGGAAAGATTTTCGTTCACGCACGGCAGTATTTTACACACCCTAATGTCGGAACGACACCCGTGGCGACCAAGAAAGGTATTGCCCCCACACTTGAGCAATTGGCCGTGATAACTCGTCGAGCTCATCTGGTAACGGACACACTCAAGAAATTAAAGGACAGTACCCATTGCATTCATTAAGGAGAAAAGCTAAAACTTGTGCTCGGACAGCATACTTATGTCACGATCTCTTCGTTCAAAGACAATTTATATATACATATTAGAAAGTACAGCAACGTTCCTTTTATCAGTGAGGTACCTAATTAGAAGTGTATCGCTCTCACTCCCGAACAATGGATGATTTTGGCACGTCCTGAGAGTTTTCGTCAAGTATGTATTTTGAAAGACGAAGAAGAAGAAGACGTAAAGACCAGAAAAGCGATGAAGTACGTAACCTCCGCGGATATGTGTAACACCTCAAAAAACATATCTTTTGATTAGAATGAAGCAGGATGTCATCCGCTGATAATTGACCAGCGCCCTCTACTGAAAATCTTTTAAAAGTGCCCGAATTCAAAAACACCCACCATTCTTTCACAACCCCTTGAGAAAAACACATCATCATCATGGCTCAAACCGGTTGGAATAATGTAAACGAGAGGAACGGTAACGTACTACCATAACAAACATACGGGAGAAATGCTATTCTCACCACCTCCTTCGGGTCCCGACAACATACCGTTAAAAAAAGCTTTGAAAATGCAGTTTCGACAAAGTAAGAGACAGTCGCGGATTGGTGACCCG
The DNA here is from genome assembly GCA_020152595.1 of Chiridota heheva. Classification (NCBI taxonomy): domain Eukaryota; kingdom Metazoa; phylum Echinodermata; class Holothuroidea; order Apodida; family Chiridotidae; genus Chiridota; species Chiridota heheva. Next base: position 79,267 of record JAIGNY010000927.1, read on the forward strand.
AGCTTATCATGTGTACGTGTCTACATCGAAGTTTGAAAGCATCAAATATGTACATCTTGGCAGGTATGCCAAAACCAACCCCTGCACAGTACCACAAGTAACGGCCCAAGGCATCGCCATGGAAGAAGGCGTTTGGGATGAACTCTGCAAGAACAAAAACATGGTATCCGAAATGGCCTTGCATTATCATACGTCTATGGTCAACGGAGCCCGTGACATGAGCGGTCCTTCACACCCCAAAAAGTTACGTTTGCTTCTGGGAAAACAGATTTACATCAGTCTGACCGCAGAAGGTGAACACATTCTCGTGGACATACACCACTACGACTACGCAATGCAAACGATCAGTGACCCGAACAGACACACCACCCGTCATTGGACCGTCATATCCAGAGAAAAAGGGATTTATCTCAACTTGGACCAATGGTGCAAACTGGCGAGCATGGAAGGTCTATTTGCAATAGAACATTTGAAAGCACAGGTCAAAGAACCAATCTTGGAGAAAACTCTCCGTAACATGGACGAATTGTGCGAACAGATGGAAGCAGAACATTCAAAAGCAAAGAAAAGACCCCGTTCACGGTCGTCGTCACCACCTCCTACATTGTCAAAAAGACGCAAGGTAAATTTAAACCTGGACATATACCACCCATCATCATCGAGAAACCCAAAGAAGAAGAAGAACCCTCTGAATGAGCATGTTTGTTATTGTTATTATGCCATATAAGCTGCGTCTTATTTTCTGGCATTGAGAGAAAATAAAGTTTGAAAAAAAAAAATGAGAGCGGAAGGAATACAAAATCGCGGCATGACTCCTACGGTACCACTGCGTTGCTTGGGGCAAGTACTTTTCCCTTCCCTATAAATATTCAAAAAAAGAGAACAATAAATTTAAAGACATTCAAAAAGGTTCGAGGCAACCGTAGAGGCTACCGTAGAAGCATGACGACTACCACACGACAGCTAGGCGTGATATCTAGGGCTAGTGTCTGTCTGTAACAGGCAGACGTGATACGAACCAATTGGGGTTAGTATACAGCCATATGTCTGTCTAACCAATCATAGCATGGTGAGTATTATTTGCAGACAGAATAAGAGTACTAACTTTGATAATTTTCAATCATTCGATCATCCAGATCTACATACAACTAAACAACATGGCCACTCTATACGAATACTTTCTGGTAGATGTGTACCTGGAGGACCGAGAGGGCTGGCTAGAGAGAAATAGTGAAGAGTTTGACTTTGACGCTCTGTGATTGCACCATACTAACCCAGCTCTGCAACAGACTGTGCAAGCGACTGGGACGAGCCGCCATTCAGAGTCGCCACAGTTGAACGAGAGCATGAGGACGAGGACGAGAAGCTCTTCCTTTCCAACGGCGAGTGGGTACGTGTGCTAGCCGCAGCGGACGAAGACTTCCTTATGGTCGACGACTGGCCGCAAACACTAGAGGAAGAAGACGAAGAACAAGAAAAGACAAAGACAGAAGAAAAGAACAAAAAAAAAGAATAGCAAAGAGGTTCCGGAGACGGCCAGATCCGTGACAACCCAGACAGAGCACCACCACTGCCAAGTACTCCTTCTGCCCCATGCTGATGTGAGCTACAAACAGAAACAAAACCCAAAGGCTCTTTTGAGAACGACCATAAGTATAAGAAAGAGTAAAATGATTCAAGACATTCTTCTTAACGTTTATAAATGTTTGTAATATTTATCGTTTGTATCGTCCATAATTGTTTGTAACGTTCGTGTTTAATCGTTTGATGTGTCAATTTTCTTATCGTTTTATTGTATGTATGTTCTTATCGTCCATGCTTGTTCTCTTGTGTCGTTTTCTTTAAATGTATTTATTTGTTAATATTGTTAATAATTTTTTTCTTCAAAAGAGCGCCACCAAAAAAATGGCACCTTACTTTTTTGGCTTCTGATTGGTCGAAGAGATCGAACAAAAAAAAAAAAACCCAAAAAAACTGGATTCATTTTAAGTTTCAGAGCGAAGACATCATCTTAATCATGGAGTTGGAAGTTGGAAGCTGGTATTCCACCTAATTTGCATACTACAAATATTCATGAGAAAGTAGGAATACTGGCTCTTGATTGGTAACATATGTGATGCAAACTTTTTCTCGCGCTGATGACTTGTTGTCTTTCGAGGAGGATCGTAAGTGCAAATAAAGGAAAACTAACACAATCTGGCCCGAGCTGTGCGTTACTTGTGTACGTGTACGCCCGTCGCGAGTCGGACGGAAAAAGTTTTCAAGGTAAATGATTAGCTTCGAAAAACATTCAATTTCATTCTTTTTTGTTGTATATAAGGAGATAAAAATAGTAAGTTTACAATATCATTGTCATCAAATTGATAGCTCGTCAGCACTATTTTTAATAATTTTGCCAGAGAGCGTGACGTCATTCGTCCTATACTTACGTATAGGCCGAAGGCCGAGAGTCGAAACTCCTATACCTACAGTGTTACAGAGTCGTGATACTTTTTTAAGTCAACCACCCATGTTGGTTCCAACTGAGGGCAGTAGAACTTTCTACCTTTAACAAAACGTATAAAATAATATAAAAAAACCAGATTCGTACTTTGAATGAAAAAAATATAATTTTAATTGCACTTTTTTTAAATTATAAATAATGATGTAATCGTATCTATTTATATTAGAAAAATGTGTATTTTTAAGCCTTACTAATTATTAATTTTGTAAACTTTTGTGTATAAACACCTGGCTTCGCGTGCGAAATTCAAATAATATCGTGCGTCCATTCGAATCTCACGTACATGCGTATCGTATTTAACCGTACGCACCGCAATCGACATAATCTTCAACCGGGTGTCTTTTTATGACGTCATAGCAGAGTAGACGCTTTTAGAACAATGACGTAATTTTTTTTATAACATTCTCGTAATATTGAACAATGACAGAATGAACACTCGCGCGGCATGTAAACACACGTGTGTCTGTGGTCAATTGCGAGACGACTACGGGAGGTGAAGGCTGAACTTAGTGAATTAGTGTAAAACGGAACTAATTATTCTCAATATTGAAAGCGGTGATGAAAGAGTCAAGATCGGGGTCCTTCTTGTACCAGAATGTTATATATTTGGGATATTTTGTGATGTTTTCCAAAAATGACTTTCGATAGGGGGTCACCAGCGGTTTTGGTCTTCTTTTTTTTTAAGCCGATGTGTAGAGGTGTTGTACATAAGCACATTTTAATAATTTCATTGACGCCGTCAGTGTCCCCCTCCCCTAACTCACTATAATAATTGTCCTCCCCCTTCCTATTCAATATTGGCTATTGTTACTGTTTTTCCTGGAAATTTACGTTAAGAAAGGAATACATTTAACATTGAAAGGGAGGATAGGGGGTTACAATTCTCGGCAAAATATTAAAGAAACATGGCACTATAACATATGAAGATCTCAAAAGCTGAAGTGTTCCAGCCGTTTTGTCCAAAATTGTAGGCCTAGGCCTACTCCCAATAAAAAATATATCCCATAATATTTCCTTCAACTTATGATGATCTGCAAGAATTTAAACTGCAGTCACAAATGCTAAATTAACCCTGTTAACGGTAGGTAAGGAAGTTTTGGCATTATACGGAACCCCACCCAAATCCTATCACGGACCCACCCTTCTGAATCCCAAATTCTATCACCCCCTCCGAATCCCAAATCACCCCCTCACCCAAATCTGAACTACCCTGAATACCAAAACCATATGTCACTGACCCCCATTCACCCCCACCCCGTGGGGCGGGGACTAATTATTAAGTATAGGGGCTAATTATTAAGTATAGCCTAATCTTAGACCCCAGATAGTCTAGGCCATTCTACTTCCATTCAACAACTTGGAAGTTCCAAGCACTTGTATGACACCTGATGAAATCACTCCTCCACCTATTCAGTGCTGTCATACAAAATAAATGACACACTATCCATTTAATAGTACCTCAGACTCCATAACAAACGCTATTTAGAATTAGCTATCATTCATAGTTGTATAGTAAGCTTGCTGCCTATGGATACAACTAACCAGGGAGTTGTGGCCAACGCTAGTGTTACTGCTGTTAACGTGCGTGGGACGCGGGAAACAAACATTTAGATATTAACAAAGTAAAAAGTTTCAGGATATCGCGCGGGAAATTCACAAAAACTTTAATCAGGTGATGTATCACATGACGGTGTGCGCAGAATCATAGTGGCGTTTGCGTTATAATTTGCGACTTTAGTACGACTTCACTCTGTGTAAGCTGCCGTAACAAGAAATGACGTCAAAATGACGTCATAAAAAGACACCCGGTTGAAGATTATGTCGATTGCGTACGGCACCTGTACAAGACGTATTGTAAAAAATATGTTGCAGCACCGGACGACAGCCTGACAAGTTAGGCCCCCCTATGTCTTTTTGTGAAAAGGTCTTTGCCTACCGACTGAGCGTTAGGTATACTAGGTTATTGCATAATAGCAAATCAAATTTACAGGGATCAACACTAACAACAGTCCAAGTAAGCTTTTGATTCATTAAACATTTATCCATGATTGGTTTTGTTAACACTGAAGAGTGTCTAACGACTAGGCGTAGGTTTCCACTTGGCGGGTCACTTGGCCTAAGCTAGTGACGTATCCACCTTTAGCTTGCAAGTGTAATTTTGTAGTTTGTCAGTGTACGCGTGCAGCAAGCGCGTAGCGCGTTTATTCAGTTCTGTATGTACTGTAGGAAAAATATTTCTTAAGTTTCCTAATTATATTTTTAGTGTCCATATTTGTCAATGTTTTTATCAAAATTTCATACAAGTAAATATTCAAAAATACTTAATTTGTAATAATAATATTTTTTATAAAAATTTTCAACATTTTTTTGTTCAATTATAATTGTAATTAATTTTTTATTTTCAAATTGTTGACTCTCTACTGCCCTCACTTGGAACCAACATGGATGGTAGACGAACAAAAAGTATCACGCACCGAGGTATAGGAGTTTCGACTCTCGGCCTATATGAAATATAGGCCGAATGACGTCACACTTTCTGATTTTGCCATTATAATTTGTAAAAGTGATGGTCGTACGATAGGCCAAAATGAAAATCCCCAATGGAAGTTTGTGTTAGGTTGTCCCACTCAGACTGGTATTGCAAGTAGGCCTAGTGTGTAGCAATGTAGGGCATACTGAGTGAGATGTTTATTTCACTAATATTTTTTTAACTTCGAGGCCTAAATACCTCTGTCCTATCTACAGATTTAGGTTCTTTTTTAATTTCTTGCCTAGTATAGGCCTACTATAGTATTAGTATTGCGTTTGTGTTGAATCTTATGCCAAGCACAAATTGAATACTGTAGACCTAGGCCTAGGCCTAACTTTAGGCCTGCACTGTGTAATTAACTTAAGCCTGTTATTAACTTAGGCCTTGGAAGAGGAATTTAGTCGAAATCTAGTATTAACGAAATCTACACGTTCTTTTAATTTTTTTCTTTTTTAGCAAAAATGAAGTACACTTACAATCCACATACATTACAGTAAGCCTACTTAGGCTAGACATGTAACTTGTAACGATAAGACTTAAGTTCAGCGTTATCGAATATCAGCTCTAACGCTAGCCCCTAGGCAAAAGTTCGCTAACATTTTTGAGTTAGGCTTGTTATCTTGTAAGAATGGATTTGAAAATTGTGGTTTTGATGCCAAAATGAATTAATAGTTCCTTTTTTGAGTGAGATATGCAGGCCTACGGTTTCGATAAGTCAAAAAGCATTTCAGAGGCAAAATTTGCCTTGGATCAATCACCGAGAATCGTAACGTAAGTTTACTTGTTTACGTTTTCTGTTGACATGCTGCAATTTAATTGTTTGCGCTGCGCTAGCTATATTGCCTTCCAAAATTTGGTTGGTTTACAAAATTGCCGCTGGATGACGTCCTTTTGCTTTTGGTGGATTAGGTCTATAGTCATACCAGAGAGCGTGACGTTATTTGCCCTATTCTACGTATAGGTCGAGCGCGAGAGCTGAAACTTCTGTACAAAAAATTGTGATGCATTTATGGACGCCATACTTGTTCCAACATGGTAACTATGTGAGGCCGGTGGACAGTGCAGCGTAACAGGCCGAATGACTCGAGTGATAGCGTAAACCGGCTCGGCCGGGCGGAGAAAATGACAAGATACGATAGAGAGCGATTCTTAAAATATTTTTTATTCCACTGAAATTTGCTGTTTTAACATTTCCATTTAGATTAAATGGCGTTGTACAAAAATGAAAACCAGCCAACTTTCTTTTTAAAGATTTTTTATTTTGGGGGAGTATGGGAACCATTATCATTAAGAACAAAAGTCATAAATTACAGAATTAACGTTGAATTATTTTGTCACTAACTTTAGACCTACCACTTGCGTTGTTCCAGTTCTGCGAGATAACTTAACATAGATTGGCATAAGTTTCAGATGTTGACATGATTTCACCATAGAATAGATATGTTTATTATACTCACTCGGTATACCTGGGTTCTGGCATACGTATGAAGAATTTTAATTGATTTTTGGCCAAATCTTGAACATGCTGCATCGCTGGTCCTAAAAATTGTCGAAGTAAGCCATGGCTAACGTTAGACGTTCAGTACTCTGGGAATATTTCCACCACGGGCGGCGGGCGTAGGCCTGGGTTAAATGTCAAGTTAGACAAAAATGACAACTTTTGGTCTAAGTGGAATAATACGCGTGATGAGCGTCTGTGTGAAGCTTCAATTAGTAGACCTGATATAATTGGTATTACTGTGAGTTGGATTTATAGTGAAATTAGTGATTCAGAGATGCATATTCCAGGTTACTTAGTTTTCGGGCAAGACAGATTAGATACTTTTAATGGTCCTGAGAAGAATCAGAAATTGCTTGACTGCTTCAGGAAAGTTGCTTCTAGGAGGGTTATTGTTTTTAAGGACTTTAATTTTCCAGACATTGATTGGAATGTTTGTACTGGTGGTCCACATGGTAAAGATTTTCTGGAAGCTGTATCTGACTGCTTTTTTACCCAGCATGTGTTGTTTCCCACGCATGGTAGAAATTATCTGGATTTGATTTTCAGTAGTGAAGAAAGTACAGTATGGTTAGAAATGTGTTAAATAGCAGTAAGGTAGGGTGTAGTGATCAGAACCTCAGTAGTTTTAACACTAGTAGAAGACTAGTTTATAATTCAACTCAACTACCCGTTAGATGACACGTTGAGAACAACTAAGGGCACCAGAGACAAATGTATTTTCCACACAAAGCCTACCTCAGGTGACGGCAACCTACTTTGACCCTCGTGATCCAATTCATGCACTTGAGGTGACTCACCTTAGCCCTGGCTTCTCTGCCTGCTTCTGCTTCGGCTGCCATGGCACGCTGTAACTGCACAGGCAATTTTACATCACAAAATATATAAAAAGAATGAGCATAACAAATTAAATATTTAATATGACAACTTCACTATTTTACACATCCTAAAATAATACACTCTAACACATCTGTGGAGTTATCCTTTAAATATCTCCTGAACAAAATAAGATTTTTGACCAATTTCTCCACCATTTTGTTCCTGTCATACATTCCTAGTGAACTCAAGGTCTATGGACACCTAGCAATTTCTATATTTGTTAAAAGAGCATAAAATTTGAGCGTAGTGTTTATCAGGTTTTGTATTTTGAAACCAAAACTTTACTTATGGTTGATCAAATTTTGATTTATGCTAAAATTGTCATGTATGACTGGGCAGAAGGCTGAAAATCTTAATGACATTTCTTTCCTACATTGAAGTCACTGAAAATGATGGGAAAGTTTATTCCTGCTCGAATTGATTGAGTGTATGGCTACAGATTCAAAAACTTTTGGTCAGAAGTTGCTGCACTATTTCAAAGAATCATAATAGAAAATACAAACTACAGGGTTTACAGAAGAAAATACCAAGATTTCCCAGCAATGCATCACAAATTTGTATAGTGATGCATGAGATTTCAAGACAATGTTTTTTTCTTTAGATTTAGTTAATGTTGTATCCAGAGACCTTCATATACGGTAGGTAAATGACACTGCGGAATAACCACTGAAGCTTGCACAATATTCTGCTATCAATCACAATCCTTCCAAGATGAACAAATTCTGATGAGAACAAATAAATTTGATCTCCCACGAGAACTGTTGCAGTTAGGAAAGAAGATGGATGGTAAGTTTGCTTTAAGATTTGCAATGATTGAAGCTGATGTGAAAATAGTAAGAATAAGTGTTGAGGAAATATTTGAATTTAACTAAGGTGAAAGCATGTTATTATCTAGCGTCCCTCCTACCCTTGGATCAAAAAATGCAATTATCCGTAAAAGCCTACAATATGCATAAAAGCATACAATATGCATAAAAGTGTACAATGTTTATCCCCATTGGCCTTCCCACACATATATATATATATATATTAATTTATATTAATTGATTGATATATCGATCAATATATCCATGTTTTAGTTTGTTTGATGAGAGTTTAATGGCACCACATCAGCAAGGTCAAATTGTGCCTGAGAGGTTAAATCATTCCAGAGGTAGGAAGGAGAGTAAGAAAACAGGGGGAGATTGAGAGAAACATGAGAACTAAAAGCCAGAAAGCTGGGATCAAGAGGGGAGGTATATGGGTAAAAAAATTATGTAGAGAGAGAGGGGGTGGGGAAGGATGACTAAACATGGTTGTAGAGGGAAGCATGATGAAGGAAGGAGATAATTTTATCGGGGTTTTTTTTTTTTTTTGGAAGAGCTCGGCTACTGAGTTGTGGGCAGCAAGGGGGAGTTGTTGTACAGGGGCAAGTGTTTTAGTATCCTTGTGCCTACCATTTTCACCCCAATGTATATTACCATTAGATGATATTCAGCACTGTTGTGTGCAGGAGAAGTTTTTCATTATTCTCGGAACCCCAGAATAACATGCCCTCATTCTTCGGTTGAGTGCGCCTTTAAAAGATAGATTCCTATGACCTCACAAAACAAGAACAAAGTTGATGGCAAATTTGTACACACAAATTTAATTTTCCTCAATAAACACAAGGTACAAAGAAAGAAATATAATACAGTATAGTGTGCAATGAACAGTGATAGAAACGAACCCGAACTACTAATGAAATAGCGTATAACAATTCATATAATGGCTTGAATACCATTGGTTATGTTTGGCAACAAACTTTTGGAAAAAGTTTGCAGAGTAAAATAGAGTGCCATGTATACCTGGTCATCCCGGTGGGTCTGCCTGCAACCAGTGAGTTCACAACTGGTCATCAAAGGCCGTGGCCATCTTGATATAATTAATGTCCAGCACTGGATGCTTTCGGGATGTTAAGCCTTGCTATGCTATGCTACAAGAGGCAGCATGACATTAAAAGATGAAGTTTTGGCAGAGTTAATTATAAGTATGCTCCTTTCACAAATGACACATTAATGGCTTGTTCTTTATGTATTTTTCTTTCCATTTTTACAAAAGCAAATCACCTTTCATTTTTAGGAGTCGCTAATGAGCTTAATTAATCACTAGAAGCTTATATAACAATTAAGAAACTTTAAAATCAAGAACAAATTCATGTGAAAAAATCACTGTCATTTCAAAAACATTTCCAATACGGGTAATCACTGTCCTTTCGAAAACATAACCAATCATGTATCTGGCTTCCCAAAACAAGAGCAAAATAGTACCTGGGTAAATAAAACAAGGTAAGTTTCTGTTAGCATATGTACACCTACAAAAATGAAACAATCTCAGGTCAAGGGAATTAATTACCTTAATTTGTATTGAACATCATGCTGTGACAAATGGATGTTATGCATCACAAGCTTATTCTTCTTTTTCCTAGGAATTTATTTATCTTACCTTATTTCAGTATTAATTTTGTTTTACAATTTTCAACTTTGAAAGAAAACATTGCATTTCCTTTTTAGAATTTGTTCTCCTTTGTAATAATCAAATGTGCATGAACATGATTCATGGACTCACTGCTTCCCTTTCCCGGGGGTTCATGGACTCTCAGCAAACCCTTCTTTGGGGTTCATGAACTACCTTTTTCCTGGGGGTTAATGGGACTGGCAGCTTTTCCTAGCATACCTTTCCTTTGGGTTCATGGACTCGCAGCTTTCCCTAGCATCTATTTCCCGGGAGTTCATTGATTCACAGTTCTCCCTAGTGTCTCTTTCCTGGAGGGATAATGAACTTTGATAATAGACATTGCTGACCTCCTTGTTGGCTAAAGAGCTCGACATTTGAATAGTCCCCTGGATTCTCAGGAAGTATACTTTATCCCCCTCCCAACACTTTTTCAGATGAAAAAAATATATTCAATCTTTCATACATATCAAGAATATTGCTGGCAATTAACTTATTTTTGTAGGCTAAAAGCAATTTACTTTCCTTATGAAAAGGAAAAATACATAGAACTTTCCCAATGGAATCAAAGGAAGTACACTTCAGGCCCTCGCAACAATTTAAAAAAAATATTTTTGTCCATGAAATAACTATTACAGGATATTTCTTACTATAAATAAGTTTTATTTTTCGGATTAAATTTCATTAACTGAAGGATAATTTCCATACTCCTTTTGTGTGTGTGTGGAGGGAGCTTTTTCTTCCAAATTCTCAGGAAGCTTCAGTCCTCCACTTTTTAAGAAGAGACTTGATTTGAAATTTTTACTCAAAAAGTAAACGTGTCACAAACTAGTTTGCATATTCACTATACATTGCAACAATGAAGACAAGTCACTCAGGCTAACATGACAAGTCAGGGTGATTAACAGTGATAGTATTTTATGTTCAACAGAACACACGAGGAAGTTCTGCATGTGAACGAAAGTGCTACCTTCTTGGTGTAAACTGAGCTGCATGAGTGTTGTAGGCAATTCATTATGCAACAGTGGACATTTTCAGTAAAAAACATGAAAAATGTATAAAATGAAAATGACCATATCTCATGAAAACAACCATAAATCAAAAGAACCAAACACGTACACACACTGAAGGGACTTCTTCAAGACTGTCAAATTTCAAAAGTTTCTGGCCAAAAGCCTCTTTACTAAATACATTTCCAAAATGGGAGACAGAAAGTTTACAGATTCTTACAACTTTAAAACCTCGCTTAAAACCAATAAATGAATTTGAGATGGGGAAGGGGAAAATATCAACGATAAAACAAATATCCAAAATGACCTAAAAAGATACCACCTACTATAGGCAATCTCAACAAAAGCCATGTACGAAAAATATTTACAGAATATAGCCATGGGATGCCTAAATACAGAGCCATTCGTTCATAATAATATGTATATATTGAAATAAAATGATAAGTATACTGAGTATTCATAATATAGACTTTACAAATCAGGTCCTCAATTCCCATACTTAACCCAATTCCCAAATATAATATTCAATTGTCATGCGCATTTATAATACATATGTGAGTACCATATCTAGTTCATCTGTTTTGCATACAATTTAGCTACTTTCCATCACGTTTGAAGGGCGAATTGAGGTCATAACTTGATGGTTCATGTCACAAGTTGCATTGTATGTAACTTAGATAAGAGGTGCAAGACATCTACAATGTACTGCTGATATTCTTTGGGCATACAATGCAAATTTTGTCTGACTAGCTTAGCCTAGATCCAGTGAGGAACCCAGACAAGACTTTTTCTTCATTTTTACATGAAGAAGCCTGTTTGTTCTCAATGGCTTTGTCCATCTCATTACTAATACTATGCATCATCCTGATTACTGCCCATTGTACACATCACACTCATGTGAAATCAACATCCCCATTATTCTCTCGCATGATCTACAGATTAGATCTTCCCTCACAGTATGCCTCTAAACAGGAAGGACACTAGTCCATCCCACATGCACACATGCAACTCACATTGACTGCCGAGTTGACATAAGGAACAGAGTGTCTTGTTTCAGGACATAATGCAGGACTGGTGTCGGGAATAAAACCCAGTACCATTGGGTCCAACTATCAATCCACTTGTATACCCTTCATGACTGCCACAAAGTGCATGACATATCACAATGTGCATGACAGGCCACACAGAGCATGACATGCCACAAAGTGCATGACATGCCAATGTGCATGACATGCCACAAAGTGCATGACATGCCACAAAGTGCATGACACGTCCCCAAAGTGCACGATATGCCACAAAGTGCATACCATGCCACAACATGCATGTGATGCAACAAAGTGCATGGCATGCCACAAAATGCATCAAAAGATACTTGTCATGTCTTTTAAACCTACTTGCTTTTATACACTGCACTGAAGCATTGAGTCACATGTATACTTGGGAGCAAGTAGAAAATATAGAAATTAGCGCATACCAGATGACAGCAAACTTGGTTGTTATTTTGTACAGTAACTCTTAACAGTGTGCTTTCATGTTCCGGCAGTAGGAATGCAGTAAAGCTTACACTAACAGGATGATGTAAACACCTCCTTCAGAACCTTGTGTTGATGCTACAAGCACATACAAACTGCGTCTTCACAAGCCAATAGTCGCCATTACATCAATGACTCATGACCATCATTAACAAGTGAACGACCTAATTTTTGAATATTGATACCTTTAATACAATGAGAAAATATTAACCAAAGGTGTTTAACATTCAACAAATAAAATTCAAAAGTCAATTAAAAGACAAATGATACAAAAGATTCCAGAACATAAAAATGACTGAATCCCCACCAAATTGACACATTTGAATTGATGACAAAGTTTGGAACTGCATCCAACGTTTAACAATCACTAAATCATGTACAATTGAAAAACAAGGAATGCCCTTTGGACTGTGACAAAGGTCTTCAATAACTCGGCTTGGTCCTGGAGAAAGGGGAAAAAAAATCCAATTATTTGTCCCTTTTAAAACAATAAACTGGTCCTTTCCTGATGTTTATCAATTCAGGTCTACTTAAAATCTTGAGCAACAGACATGCATCCTACTTTCTGTGCATATAAAATGAGTTATCTTAGTAGTTGGACAAAAATTCTTTTTAAGTCAAATCTTCTCCAAAAGGCCACTCCGGCGTCAAAAGCTGAATCCCCTCCAGAGCATGCGTCAAAGCTGTGATGCACAGATGAATGGTAGCATAAGAACAAATTTATATTTTTTCAGTCCTGGTTTTTGTCCATTTGATAGTAATTTTGATCTTTTTCATTCGATGAAGTATAAAAATGAGGATGAATTGAATCAGACGAGACACTATTACTTTGCCATCAACCCAGACAACAAATCGATCGGCAGCGGGAAAATGATGGTGGAGTTCTTCTCAGCAGAAATCGTGTTCAATGTCTGCAGGTATCGGAGCTGCAGAGCGGCGGGTGACGCGGAGATAACATCTGCAGCCTCCTTCAGAGCACGAGAGGCATTTTTCTCTCCTTCCGCAGCGATGACCTGCAAAATACAAGATACAAAATAACACAAATTGCCATAAAAATTGGTCAAGAATAGACCACTCACTTTAAAGTTTCATTTATTTAGGTGTTAAAATGCATAGATTGGGATATATGAAAGGGAATTCCTTTAAGTTTTTTCTAATGTAAATTATTTGCTTTTATTTTTTTGTACTGATATTGCTTATGAGTAGGTTGACATGGAACTAAGAAATTCACACTCCACCACATTCCCGAAAGTAAAGCACCACTGGGAACCAAGCACCTCCAAGAGTGATGTCATCCATTTTGGGGTCAAATAGCCTTCAAGAGACTAGTTTATAATTCAACTCAACTACCCGTTAGACGAAACTTTGAGAACAACTAAGGGCACCAGAGACAAATGTATTTTCCACACAAAGCCTACCCCAGGTGATGGCAACCTACTTTGACCCTCGTAATCCAATTCATGCACTTGAGGTGACTCACCTTAGCTCTGGCTTCTCTGCCTGCTTCTGCTTCGGCTGCCATGGCACGCTGTAACTGCACAGGCAATTTTACATCCTTACTTTATTTTAAAAAAAAAAAAGATAAAAAGAATGAACATAACAAATTAAATATTCAATATGACAACTTTACTATTTTCCACATCTATTTTAAAATAATACACTCACACTTCTGTGAAGTTATCCTTTAAATATCTCCTGAATGAAATAAGATTTTTGACCAATTTCTCCACCATTTTGTTCCTGTCATACATTCCTAGTGAACTCAAGGTCTATGGACACCTAGCAATTTCTACATTGGTTAAAAAAGCCTAAAATTTGAGTGTAGTATATATCAGGCTTTGTATTCTGAAACCAACACTTTATTCATGGTTAATCAAAGTTTAATTTATGCTAAATTTGTCATGTATGACTGGGCAGAAGGCTAAAAATCTTAATGAAATTTCTTTCCTACACTGAAGTCACTGAAAATGATGGGAAAGTTTATTCCTGCTCGAATTGATTGGTCTGTATGAGCTACAAATTCAAAAACTTTTGGTCGAAGTTGCTGCACTATTTCAAAGAATCATAATAGAAAATACAAACTATAGGGTTTACAAAAGAAAATACCAAGATTGCCCGGCAATGCATCACAAATTTGTATAGTGATGCATGAGATCTCAAAACAATGTAATTTTTTTATATTTATTTAGAGATTTAGTTATTGTTGTATCCAGAGACCTTCCTATACGGTAGGTAAATGACTGCTCATTAACCACTGAAGCTTGTACAATATTCTGCTATCAATCACAATCCTTTCAAGATGAACAAATTCTGATGAGAACAAATAAATTTGATTTCCCACGAGAACTGTTGCAGCTTGGAAAGAAGATGGATGGATGGTAAGTTTGCTTTAAGATTTGCAATGATTGAAGCTGATGTGAAAATAGTAAGAATAAGTGTTAAGGAAATATTTGATTTTAACTAAGGTGATAGCATGTTATTATCTAGCGTCCCTCATACCCTTGGATCAAAAAATGCAATTATGCGTAAAAGCCTACAATATGCGTAAAAGCCTACAATATGCGTAAAAGCCTACAATATGCGTAAAAGCCTACAATATGCGTAAAAGCCTACAATATGCGTAAAAGCCTACAATATGCGTAAAAGCCTACAATATGCGTAAAAGCCTACAATATGCGTAAAAGCCTACAATATGCGTAAAAGCCTACAATCTGCGTAAAAGCGTACAATATGCATAAAAGCGTACAATATGCATAAAAGCGTACAATATGCATAAAAGCGTACAATATGCATAAAAGCGTACAATATGCATAAAAGCGTACAATATGCATAAAAGCGTACAATATGCATAAAAGCGTACAATATGCATAAAAGCGTACAATATGCATAAAAGTGTACAATATGCATAAAAGCGTGCAATGTTTATCCCCATTAACCTTCCTACATATATATTTATTTTATTGATTGATCGATCGATCCATCCATGTTTTACTTTGGTTGATGAGAGTTTAATGGCACCACAACAGCAAGGGTCAAATTGTGCCTGAGAGGTTAGATCATTCCAGAGGTAGGAAGGAGAGTAAGTAAATAGGGGAAGATTGAGAGAAACAGGAGAACTGAAAGCTGGGATCGAGAGACATGGGTGAAAAAATAATGTAGAGAGAGAGGGGGTGGGGAAGGAGGACTAAATATGGTTGTAGAGGGAAGCATGATGAAGGGGATAATTTTATCCAGAGGGTTTTTTTTTTGGAAGAGCTTGGCCACTGACTTGTGGGCAGCAAGGGAAGCTATGGGAAGGTTGTACAGGGGCAAGTGTTTTAGTATCCTTGTGCCTACCCTTTTCACCCCAATATATATTACCATTAGATGATATTCGAAGCACTGTTGTGTGCAAGAGAAGCATTCCATTATTCTCGGAACCCCAGAATAATATGCCCTCATTCTTCGGCTGAGCGCCTTTAAAGATAAGATTCCTATGACCTCACAAAACAAAAACAAAGTTGATGACAAATTTGTACACAAAAATTTAATATTCCTCAATAAAACACAAGGTACAAATAAATAAATATAATACAGTATAGTGTGCAATGAACAGTTATAGAAACGAACCTGAACTACTAATAAAATAGCATATAACAATTCATATAACTGCTTGAATACCATTGGTTATGTTTGGCAACAAACTTTCGGAAAAAGTTTGCAGAGTAAAATAAGAGTTCCATGTATACCTCTTCATCCCGGTGGGTCTGCAACCAGTGAGTTCACAACTGGTTATCAAAGGCTGTGGCCATCTTGATATAATGTCCCCAGCACTGGATGCTTTCGAGACGTTAAACCTTGTTATGCTATGCTACAAGAGGCAGCATGACATTAAAAGATGAAGTTTTGGCAGAGTTAATTAAAAGTATGTTCCTTTCACAAATGACACATTAATGGCTTGTTCTTTATGTATTTTTGTTTCTATTTTTACAAAAGCAAATTACCTTTCATTTTCACTTTTTAGGAGTCGCTAATGAGCTTAATCACTAAAAGCCCATATAACAACAATCAAGAAACTTTGCAATCAAGATGGGTAATCACTTTCCTTTCGAAAACATTTTTAATACGGGTATTAACCAATCATGTATCTAGTTTCCCAGAACAAAAGCAAAATAATACCTAGGTAAATAAAACAAGTTGAATTAATTACCTTAATTTGTATTGAACATCATGCTGTGACAAATGGATGTTATGCATCCATGATACAAGCTTATTCTTCTTTTTCCTAGAAATTTATTTATTTCACCTTTATTTCAGTATTAATTTTGTTTTACAATTTTTACCTTTTAAAGAAAACATTGCATTTTCTTTTTAGAATTTGTTCTCCTTTGTTTCAATCAAATGTGCATGAACATGATTCATGGACTCACTGCTCCCCTTTCCTGGGGGTTCATGGACTCGCAGCAAACCATTTTTGTAGGCTAAAAGCAGTTTACTTTCCTTATGAAAAGGAAAAATCCATAGAACTCCAGTGAACTTTCCCAATGGAATTAAGAAAGTACACTTCAGGCCCCCCTCGCAACGATCTTTCTAAAAAATATTTTCCATAAAATAACTACTACAGGATATTTCTTACTACAAATACATTTTATTTTTCGGAATAAATTTCCCTAAGTGAAGAATAATTCCATACCCTCTTTTTTTTGTGTGTGTTTGTGGGAGGGGGCTTCTTCCAAATTCCCAGAACGCTTCAGTCCTCCACTTTTTCAGAAGAAACTTGATTTGAAATTTCTACTCAAAAAACAAGTGTCACAACTAGCTTGTATAATCACTAAGACAAGTCACTCAGGCTAACATGACAAGTCAGGGTGATTAACAGTGATAGTATTTTATGTTCAACACAACACACGGGGAACTTTTGCATGTGAACAAAGTGCTACCTTCTTGGTGTGAACTGAGCTGCATGAGTGTTGTACGCAATCATTATGCAACAGTGGACATTTTCAGTAGAAATCATCATGAAAAATGTATAAAATGAAAATGACCTTATCTCATGATAACAACCATAAATCAAAAGAACCAAACACGTACACACACTGAAGGGATTTTTTCATGCTGTTCAAGACTGCCAAATTTCAGAAGTTTCTGGCCAAAACCTCTTCACTAAATACATTTCCAAAATGGGAGACAGAAAGTTTACAGATTCTTACAACTTTAAAACCTTGCTAAAAACCAATAAATAAATTTAAGATGGGGGAAGGGGAAAATATCAACGATAAAACAAAAATCCAAAATGACATAAAAAGATACCACCTACTATAGGCAATCTGAACAAAAGCCACGTACGAAAAATATTTACAGAATACAGCCATGGGATGCCTAAATACAGAGCCATTCGTTCATAATATGTATATAATGAAATAAAATGAGAAGAATATTCATAATATAATATAGACTTTACAAATCAGGTCCTCAATTCCCATACTTAACCCAATTCCCAAATATAATACATGCATATTCATATCAATTGTCATATATCTAATACATATGTGAGTAGCCATATCTAGTTCATTTGTTTTGCATACATTTTAGCTACTTTCCATCACGTTTAAACGGCAAGTTGAGGTCATAACAACAGTCATTTTGATGGTTCATGTCACAAGTTGCATTGTATATAACTGGGATAAGAGGTGCAAGACATCTCTAATGATGATATTCTTTGGGCATACAATGCAAATTGTCTGACTGGCTTAGCCTTGCTGAAGATCCAGTGAGGAACTCAGACATGTCTTTTTCTTCATCTTTACATGAAGAAGCCCGTTTGTTCTCAATGGCTTTGTCCGTCTCATTACTAATACTATGCATCATCCTAATTACTGCCCATTACATATCACACTCATGTAAAATCAACATCCCTATTATTCTCTCGCATGATCTACAATATTAGATATTCCCTCACAGTATGCCTCTAAACAGGACACTAGTCCATCCCACGTGCACACATGCAACTCACATTACCCGCCGAGTTGACATGAGGAACAGAGTGTCTTGTTTCAGGACATAATGCAGTCTGGTGTCTGGAATCAAACCCAGTACCATTGGGTCCAACTCTCAATCCACTTGTATACCCTCCTTCATGACATGCCACAAAGTCACAAAGTGTATGACATGCCACAAAGTCACAAAGTGTATGACATGCCACAACGTGCATGCCATGCCACAAAGTGCATGACACACCGCCAAAGTGCACGATATGCCACAAAGTGCATACCATGCAACAACATGCATGGCATGCCACAAAGTGCATAGCATGCATCAAAAGATACTTGTATGTCTTTAAACCTACTTGCTTTTATACACTGCACTGAAATAATTGAGACACATGTATACTTGGGGGCAAGTAGAAAATATAGAAATTAACGCACCAGATGACAACAAACTCTGTTATTTTGTACAGTCACTCTTAACAGTATGCTTCCGGCAGTAGGAACGCTGTAAAGCTTACACTAACAGGATAATGTAAACACCTCCTTAAGAATCTTGTATTGATGCTATAAGCACATACAGATGGCTTCTTCACAAGCCAATAGATTTAACAAGTGAACGACCTAATTTTTGAATATTGATACCTTTAATACAATGAGAAAAATATTAACCAAAGGTGTGTAACATTCAACAAATGACATTCAAAAGTCAATTAAAAAACAAATGATACAAAAGATTCCAGAACATAAAAATGACTGAATCCCCACCAAATTGACACATTTGAATTGATGACAAAGTTTAAAACTGCATCCAACGTTTAACAATCACTAAATCATGTACAATTGAAAAACAAGGAATGCCCTTTGGACTGTGACAAAGGTCTTCAATAACTCGGCTTGGTCCTGAAGAAAAGAAAAAAAAATCCAATTATTTGTCCCTTTTAAAACAATTAATTGGTCCTTTCCTGATGTTCATCAATTCAGGTCTTCTTAGAATCTTGAGCAACAGACATGCATCCTACTTTCTGTGCATACAAAATAAGTTATCTTAGTAGTTGGACAAAATTCTTTTCAAGTCAAATCTTCACCAAAAGGCCACTCCGGCGTCAAAAGCTGAATCCCCTCCAGAGCATGCGTCAAAGCTGTGATGCACAGATGAATGGTAGCATAAGAACAAATTTACATTCTTTCAGTCCTGGTTTTTGTCCATTTGATAGTAATTTTGATCTTTTTCATTCGATGAAGTATAAAAATGAGGATGAATTGAATCAGACGAGACACTATTACTTTGCCATCAAACCAGACAATAGATCGATTGGCAGCGGGAAAATGATGGTGGAGTTCTTCTCAGCAGAGATCATGTTCAACGTCTGCAGGTATCGGAGCTGGAGAGCGGCGGGTGACTCGGAGATAACATCTGCAGCCTCCTTCAGAGCGCGAGAGGCATTTTTCTCTCCTTCCGCAGCAATGACCTGCCAAATACAAAATAGCACAAATTGATATAACAATTATTCAAGAATAAACCACTTACTTTACAGTTTCTTCATGATTTAGGTGTGTGTTAAAATGTGTAGATTGGGATGTACGAAAAGAATATCTTAAGTTTTTTCTAATGTAAATCATTTGCTTTTAATTTTTTGTACTGACATTGCTTATGAGTAGGTTGACATGGAACTAAGAAATTCACACTCCACCACATTCCAGAAAGTAAAGTACCAATAGGAACCAAGCACCTCCAAGAGCGATGTCATGATGGGTGGGTAAAAAGTCAGATAACCTTCAAGAGTGATGTCATCTATTTTGGGTCAGATAGCCTTCAAGAGACAAGTTTATAATTCAACTCAACTACCCGTTAGATGACACGTTGAGAACAAGGGCACCAGGGACAAATGTATTTTCCACACAAAGCCTACCTCAGGTGACAGCAAACTACTTTAACCCTGATAACCCATGTCATGCACTTGGGGTGACTCACCTTAGCCCTGGCTTCTCTGGCTGCTTCTGCTTCGGCTGCCATGGCACGCTGTAACTGCATAGGCAATCTTACATCCTTACTGTAATTTAAAAGAAAAAGAATGAGCATAACAAATTAAATATTCAATATGACACACTTCACTATTTTACACATCTATCTTAAAATAATACTCTCACACTTTGGTGGAGTTATTCTTTAAAGTCCTTAACGAAATAAGATTTTTGACCAATTTCTCCACCATTTTGTTCTTGTCATACATTTCTAGTGAACTCAAGGTCTATGGATACCTAGCAATTTCTATATTGGTTACAAAAGAGCATAAAATTTGAGCATAATGTATATCAGGTTTTGTATTTTGAAACCAACAATTTATTTATGGTTGATCAAAGTTTAAGTTATGCTAAATTTGTCATGTATGACTGGGCAGAAGGCTGAAAATCTTAATAAAATTTCTTTCCTACATTGAAGTCACTGAAAATGATGGGAAAGTTTATTCCTGCTCAAATTGATTGTGTGTATGGCTACAGATTCAATAACTTTCGGTCAGAAGTTGCTGCACTATTTCAAAGAATCATAATAGAAAATACAAACTATAGGGTTTACAAAAGAAAATACCAAGTGCATGGCTGTGTAAAGGACGCAGGTGTATGGCTGTGTAGAGGACGCAGGTATGTATGGCTGTGTAGAGGGCGCAGGTGTATGGCCGTGTAGAGGGCGCAGGTGTATGGCCGTGTAGAGGGCGCAGGTGTACGGCCGTGTAGAGGGCGCAGGTGTACGGCCGTGTAGAGGGCGCAGGTGTACGGCCGTGTAGAGGGCGCAGGTGTACGGCCGTGTAGAGGGCGCAGGTGTACGGCCGTGTAGAGGCGCAGGTGTATGGCCGTGTAGGGGTGAAAGAGGAGAATTAAATATGGTTGTAGAGGGAAGCTTGATGAAGGAAGGAGATAATTTTTATGAGGATTTTTCTGGAAGAACTCGGCAATCTAGTTGTGGGGAGCGAGGGAAGCTCTGGGAAGGTTGTACAGGGGCAAGCAAGGAGAACGTGATGGACTGTGTGAGGGTACAATGGCAATTGTTGCAGAGGGGTTGGGGGGAGCCAATAAGGAGGTGGGAGTGAGTGAGGTGGGTGTGACCTATTCTAAGAGGGGTAATGTGAACAGTGTCGATACGAGAGAGGTTGTTGATGGTGGGTTTGATCGGAATGGTGGGTTTGATCAGAATGGTGGGTTTGATCAGAATGGTGGGTTTGATCGGAATGGTGGGTTTGATCGGAATGGTGGGTTTGATCGGAATAGTGGGTTTGATCGGAATGGTGGGTTACATCGGAATGGTGGGTTTGATCGGAATGGTGGGCTGGATGACGTGGAGTTTGTTATTAATTTGGGAGTTCCATGAGGTTTGCCAGCAGTCCCAAACAAGGGACAAGTGATGTCTTGGATGACGGCAGCAGTAGCTGTCTTGTTGCCTCCCTTGTAGCCTTCAGTAAAGATGGAGGTGTAATTTGGGAGTTGGTCTTTGATTTGGTTGGGAGATTGATGAAAAGCTTAGGGTGGGTTTAAGTTTTGTGATGAGTGGAGAGGCCCAGGTGGATAGAAGGGAGGGGGGTGGCCCAAGAAGGAAAAGTGGGCCAGGAGAAGGTGCCGAGAGTGGCGGGGTCGATGCCGAGATAGAAGAGGTCTGATTTAATGCGTAAGCTGAAGGGAGGGGATAGGGTTTTAGGGGATAGGGTAAGCAGGGTTTAGTTTTATCAAAGAGGGTGGAGGAGGCTGGTGATTGGGGAGGTCTTTGCATTTTAGTTTCAGGTTGGTGATGTCTGTTGCTTGTGGTGTTGAGCTTGGGGTCATTTTAGTTTCAGGTTTAGTGTTGCTTGTACGTGAGCTTGGGGTCTAGAGTTAGACCCAGGAACTTTGTGTGTTCAACTTTAGGGATGCGATTGCCATTGAGCACAAGGTTCAGGTTGGGGTGGAGGTTGTTGAAATGACAGAAGTGCATGCAGACCGTCTTTGGAGAATTAAAAACTGTTATTGTTGCACCAGACTTGCAGCTGGTTGAGGCTGATTTGGAGTCTATTTTCAACAAGAGGAAAGCTAGGGGAGGAGTAGAAGATGGTGAAGTCGTCCATGTAGAGGGTACATTTGATATTGGGGCCAAGGTTGTCAGCGATGTCATTAATGCTCAGGTTGAAGAGAGTGGGAGAGAGGATGCTGCCTTGGGGGATGCCCACTTCTTGGGGGTTGAGGTTGGAGAGGGTGTGGCCAATACGAACTGAATAAAGATGGGGAGATGGCCTTTGAGGCCGATGGTGTGAAGTTTGCGGATAATGCCGTATTTCCAAGTAGTGTCAAAAGCTTTATCGAGGTAAAAAAATAGCAATGAGGTGTTCCTTTTTTGCAAAAGATTTCCAAATAGCGGTGTTGAGCGTAATTAACTGGTCTAGGGACGTTTCCGGAAGCCGCTTTGGCGAGGGGAGAGGATTCTGTTGGTCTCAAGGAAGCAGTTTAGTCTCTGATTAATGATCCTTTCCATAATTTTACAGAGACAGCAGGTGAGGGCTATGGAGCGGTAGCTGGAGGGGTCGGTACTGTCCTTCCCCAGTTTAAGGACGGGGGTGACAATAGCTGTTCTCCAGATAGGGGGAAAGGAGTGTGAGGAACAAATGTGGTTGAGGATGGTAAGTAGGGGGTACTGTCCTTCCCCAGCTTAAGGACGGGGGTGACAATAGCTGTTCTCCAGATAGGGGGAAAGGAGTGTGAGGAACAAATGTGGTTGAGGATGGTAAGTAGGGGGTACTGTCCTTCCCCAACGGGGTGACAATAGCTGTTCTCCAGATAGGGGGAAAGGAGTGTGAGGAACAAATGTGGTTGATGGTGAGTAGGGTAGTGGTGGCCTTGATGGTGAGGTGTTTCATGAACTGGTAGGGGATGTTATCTGGGCCTTTGGAGGTGCAGCCAGCGTCGTGGATGGCTTGGTTTAATTCAGAAAGGGTGAGAGGGGTGTTGTAGCTTTGGAGTTGTCGGAGGGAAAGGTGATACTCCGGGCTTCATCACAAACTTTTTTGGTTTTGAAGGCATTGGAGTACTTGGTCAAGGACGAGATGTTGCTGAAAGAGGCGACGAGGTAGTTAACGATGTCCTTTTTCGCAGTGAGAAGGTCACAATTTCAGGGAAGATGGGAGATTTGCCCACGCTGCTGTGGAACTGTTAACCAATCTCCAAATCTTGTTAGTAAGGGTGTTAGTGGTGAGAGAAGAGATGGAAGTTGTTCCAAGTGTTGGTTTTACTGTCCTTGATAGTGCATCTGGCCTTGGCACGGCTGATGTGAAAGAGGTTGAGGGTGGTCGGGTTAGTTTTGATGTTCCAGAGAGCTCTTTTCCTGTTCTTGATAGCCGTTTTGCAGTCATCAGAGAACCAGGGGTTGGTGGGATGATTAGGGGTTTGGAGATTTTAGGAATTGAGCAGGTGGCGATGTTGATAAGGATATTACTGAAGTTTGACATGGGATCCTCATCCTCGAGGAGATGGGGAGAGGAGTGAGTTACAGAGGGTTTGAAAAGGGGCCAGTCAGCCTTCTTGAGGTTCCAATTGGGGGTGTAGTCAGTGGGGGTTTGAAGGTTGGAGAGTATAAGAAGAGGTCAGCAGTGACTCTTCAGCTAAAATCAAGGAGGTTGGGGGAACAGATAGACAGGTCAATACAGGTAAGGAAGTTTGAGGCAGGGTGAAGGTAGGTCAGGGAGTTGGTGTTGAGCAAGGAGAGGTTGTGCTGACGGAGAGTGTTTTCGATGAGCTTGCTTGCCTCTGGGGGTGGTGGTAATAGAGCCCCACAGAGGGTTGTGAGCGTTGAAGTCACCATGAAAGGGGAGGGCAGCTGAGAGATGAGGTTGTTAAGGCTGGTTGGCTGAATGTTGATGTTGGAGGGGAGGGGGGGGGAGATGGATATTGCAGAGTGAAAGTTTTGGGGAGGGAGATATACAGATGGCCTGAAGGTCGGTGTGCAGAACAGGGCTGTGTGGGATATCGTGTCTAACGAGAATGGAAACGCCCCCACAGGCCCTGTTGGCGTCCACTTGATCTTTGTGCTTGGTTTTCAAGAAAGTTTCTTGTAGGCAGAAGACGACCAGGTTGAAGGTGGTGGCTTGAAGGTCAATTTCTTCAGAATTGGCCTTTAGGCTCCTTATGTTACATTGTATGATATTGTGAATATTATTGTTATTGTTTATATTGCACGCCATAGGGAAGGCAGGGGTTATCTTGAGGAGGATCTGTTGGGTCTGAGTTGGTTATTTTTTCTTTGGATTTGTCCCGGTTTTTTTGGGAACAGTTGTTTTTAAAAGTTGGACGAAAAGAATGTTCGGTAACCGAACAATCCATTTTCTCTTCTATGTCATTTGTGTGGGTAAATTTGGATGGCGGACAGTTTGTTTGATTGGTTGTTGATTGGTTTGTTGCTTGTTGATTGGATGATTGTTAGACAGGTTGGCTTAAGTTTGATGGCATTAGAGGTGTTGGGGTAGGGGATGGCGGGAGTTTCAGAGGAGGTTAGGGGGAGAAGTGGTGGTGGTGAAGGTGGTTTGGGTAATGGGTGCGGTTGGGTTGTTGGCAATGGTGATGGGCTTAGGACTGGGTAAGAAGAGCCAGGTGAGGTCTGTTTGGGTATGTGAGTCAGTTTTACTTGTGTTAGGGGGTAATATTGGTGTTAGAGGAGACTGCGCTCGAGTAGGATGGTGTAGCGTGGAGTGAAGCGAGAAATTTAAGGGTTTTAGGGAATTTAGTTTCGTAATTTCTTTTTCTTGGAGCCAGGTGGGGCAGTCTTTTGAGGAGGGATGGTTAGCTGGATGAGTACCGTTGCAATTGGTGGGGTGCTGGTGCAGGAGGTACTGTCATGGTCCAGGGTTACACAGTTGCCACAGCGCGCTTGGCTGTGGCAGGAGTTTTTTCCATGGCCATACCTCTGGCACTTATGACAACGGAGGGGGTTCGGAATATAAGGGGTGACTGGGATTCTCAGGTAGCCTGCTGTGATGTGGGACGGAGAGTTGGTGTGGAAAACGTTAGGAAGATGGTATTAGTTGGTGCTTTGGCACCGTCTCTCTTGAGGATGAGACGACGGGCTTCAGTTACGTTTTGATTAGTTAGATCTTCTACGAAGTCTTCAACAGTCAGGTAGGCTAGGTCTCTGACCACACCTTTGCTGTAGTTTAGGGAACGGTGGGGGGTGACGGTCAAGTCAATATCGGTATTGGCTAGAATTTTGGTGGTGAGGAGGGTGGTGGCTTGAGTGTCTCTGGTGCAGTGCACCAGGAGATCGCCGATCTGAGGGTGGAGACTTTGGGGAGGGTACCGACAAGGCCTTGGAGTGCCTTGTGGATTAGGAAAGGGGGAAACTTTTTCAAAACTATCTTGTTTATTGGTGACCTGTATTATTATAATTTTAGGGATTGGGGCTGAAAAATGGTCAATAGAGGTAGTAGGTGGGTCACGGGGAGGGGAGGGAGGGTCAAGATCAAAGGTCAAGGCAGAAGCGTTTCGTCATCACTAAAAAAAAAAACCAAGGGCCGAGAGACCCGAGGCAACTAGAAAGAAAAAAATTGCAGAAGTACTATATGAGAACTGCTGCACTAGTAACAATAAGGCGCGAAAGTCTGGTCAGAACACAGGGGAAAATATATAAGAAACGATCTCACCGAAAACAGAAGCCCATCCACAGAGAAATCCCGAAAAAAGGAGATATAAAACCAAATTTAGGTGCAAAGTGAAATGAAACGGAACGTGATAATAGTTAAAGAGAACAGAAACAGAAGTCATGTCGCTCTCGTCGCACGCAGGTGTATGGCCGCGTAGAGGACGCAGGTGAATGGCCGCGCAGAGGACGCGGGTGTATGGTCGCGAGAGGCGCTTGGTGTATGGCCAGCGCAGAGGCGCGGGTGTATGGCGCGCCAGAGGACGCAGAGGTGTATGGCGCGCAGGGCGCGGGTGTATGGCCGCGCAGAGGACGCGGGTGTATGGCAGCGCAGAGGCTGGTGTATGGCAGGTGTAGCGCGGAGTGTAGCAGCGCAGAGGGCGGGTGTATGGCGCGCAGAGGCGCTGGTGTATGGGCGCGCAGAGGGCGCAGTGTATGGCAGTGCAGAGGCGCGGAGTGTATGGCGCGAAGGGCGTGGCGCGAAGAGGGCGCGGGTGTATGGCCGCGCAGAGGGCGCGGGTGTATGGCCGCGCAGAGGGCGCGGGTGTATGGCCGCGCAGAGGGCGCGGGTGTATGGCCGCGCAGAGGGCTGGGGCGCAGTGTGGTGGCCGCGCAGAGGGCGCGGTGTAGTGTGTGTGTATGGCGCCAGAGTGCGCCTGGTGTAGGGCGCGCCAGTGTATGGCGGCGCAGAGGGCGCAGTGTATGGCAGCGCAGAGGGCGGGTGTATGGCGCGCGCGCGGAGTGTATGGCGGCGTGGGTGTGTGGCCAGAGGGCGCGGGTGTATGGCCGCGGGTGTGTGGCCGGGCAGAGGGAGCGGGTGTGTGACCGTGCAAAGGGCGCGGGTGTGTGGGTGTGTAGAGGGCGCGGTGTGTGGGCGAGGGTGTATGGCGTAGAGGCGCGGTGTATGGCGCGAGGCGCGGTGTATGGCGCAGAGGGGCGGGTGTATGGCCGCGTAGAGGGCGCGGGTGTATGGCCGCGTAGAGGGCTCATGTGTATGGCCGCGTAGAGGGCGCATGTGTATGGCCGCTAGAGGGCGCCTCTTGTCAGTTGTTTTCCAGAGCCATTCTTTGATCCTTGAAGTAGTCTTGTTTTAGTATCCTCGTGCCTACCCTTTTCACCCCAATGTATATTACCATTAGACGATATTCAGCACTGTTGTGTGCAAGAAAAGCATTCCATTATTCTCGAACCCCAGAATAACATGCCCTCATTCTTTGGCGGAGTGTGTCTTTAAAAGATGATTCCCATGACCTCACAAAACAAGAACAAAGTTGATGACATATTTGTACACACAACTTTAATTTTCCTGATTAAACACGGGTACAAAGAAATAAATATAATGGCAGTATAACAGTGCAATGAACAGTGATAGAAATGAACCAGAACTACCGATGCAATGGCGTATAACAATTCATGTGACGGCTTAAATACCATCGGTTATAATTTTTTGGCAATGAACTTATGAAGTTTTGGTAGAGTTAATTATAAGTACGTTCTTTTCACAAATGCCACATTATTGGCTTGTTCTTTAAGAATTTTTGTTTCATTCAAATAAAAAGCAAATTACTTTTCATTTTCACACTTTTTAGTTGCTAATGAGCTTAATCACTAGAAGCTCATAAAACAATTAAGAAACTTTAAAATCAAGAACAAATACAAATTCATACCAAGTCTTCAAAGTTTCCACATAGCATGTGTGAAAAAATCACTGCGGTTCTTAAACATTTGCAATATGGATTTTGCAATATGGGTATTAACCAATCATGTATCTAGTTTCCCAGAACAAAAGCAAAATTAATTCCTGGTAAACAAACAAGTTTCTTTTAACATACATAGTACACCTACAAAAATGAAACAATCTCAGGTCAGTGAATTAATTACCGTAATTTGTATTAGACATCATGCTGTGACAATTGTTTTACAATTTTCATTTTCTAAAGAAAACATTGCATTTCCTTTTTAGATTTTTTCTCCTTTGTTTTAATAAAATGTGCATGAACATGATTTTGGACTTATTGCTTTTCATCCCTGGGGGTTCATGGACTCGCAGCAAACCCTTCCTTGGGGTTTATGAACTACTTTTCCTGGGGGTTCATGGACTCACAGCATACCCTTCCTAGGGGTTGATGAACTACCTTTCCTGGGAGGTTCATGAACTTGCAGCTTTGACTAGCATACCTTTCCTGGGACTCAGTTTTCCCTCGCAGACCTTTTCTGGGGGTCCATGAACTCAAGATTTTCCTAGCATATCCTTCCTAAAGGTGCGCAGATGCATAGCTTTCCCTAGTGTCCATATCCTGGTTTATGGGACTCGGAGGTTTTCCTAGCATCCTTTTTCTGGGAGTTCATGGATTCACAGTTCTCCCCCAGTGTCTCTTTCCTGAGGGACGCTGGGAAGAAGGGGGGGGGGGTAATGGTTTGTTTGATGAGGACTTAATGGCACCATGACAATGAGGGTCATATTGTGCCAGAGAGGTTAGATTATTCTAGAGGTAGGAAGGAAAGAAACAGGGAGAATGAGAGAAATACAAGAACTAAGTCAGAAAGCTGGGATTGAGAGAGGAGGTGCATGGGTGAAAAAACCCAAAGTAGAGAGAGGGGGGTGGAAGAGAAGGAATAAAGATGGTTGTAGAGGGAAGCAAGATGAAGGAAGGAGATAAGTCTATCCGGAGGGTTTTTTCATGAAGAACTTGGCAATTAAGTTGTGGGGAGCGAGGAAAACTCTGGGAAAGTTGTACAGGGGGCAAGCAAGGAGAACGTGATGGACTGTGAGGGTGCAATGGCAATACTTGCAGAGGGGTTGGGGGGAGCCAATAAGAAGGTGGGAGTGAATGAGGTGGGTGTGACCTATTCTAAGATGGGTAATATGAACGTTGATATAAGAGAGGTTGTGGATGGTAGGTTTGATCGGAATGGTGGGCTGGATGACGTGGAGTTTGTTGTCAATTTGGGAGTCCCATGAGGTTTGCTAGCGGTCACGAACAAGGGAAGCGATAAGCGGTTTGAAGTCAGAAAGGGTTTTGGAAAATGAGTTGGGGGCGAGGTTGAGGGCAAGCTTAGCCGCTGCATCAGTTCTATCATTGCCAGAGATGCCAACATGGCTGGGTATCCAGAAGAAAAGAATACTATTCCTGCAGAGGGTGGGCGAAAGGAGTTTTCTTCGGAGGAAGTGGGATGTGAAGAAGTAAAAACAGCCTTGGAGTCGGAGAAAATGGCAAAGTGGCTGAGCGGAGAGTACTCAATAAAGTTGAGGGCGAGAAGGACGGCCTTTGCCTCTGCTGAAAAGATGGACAAGTAGTCAGGAAGTCTGCTACTAAGGGTGATGACTTGGATGATGGCAGCAGCAGCTGTCTTGTTGCCTTTCTTGTTGCCATCAGTACAGATGGTGTAGTTTGAGAGTTGGTCTTTGATTTGATTGTGGAGATTGATGAAGAGCTTAGGGTGGGTTTGGGTTTTGTGATGAGTGGAAAGGCCCAGGTGGATAGAAGGGACAAGGGTGGCCCAAGGAGGAAAAGTGGGCCAGGAGAAGGTGCGAAGAGTGACGAGGTTGATGCCAAGATGGAGATCTGATTTAATGCGTAAGCTAAAGGGAGGAACATGGTTTTAGTCCTATCAAAGGTGGAGAAATTGGGGTACCTATTGAGGTTGTAAACAGGGTTCTGGGTGTTAATGAAACTCTAAAAGCATAGGAGAGGCTAAGCTTTCTACATCTAAGTGGAAAGGGGGGTTCGTTTGCTTCAACATGAAAGCTAGTGATTGGGGAGGTCCTGTAGGCACCCAGTCAAAGCCTGAGGGCTTACTTTGGGTTAATGTGGTTGAGGTATGAGTTGTGAGCAACACAGTAGACAATATTGCCATAATCAAGCTTGGCACGAATGGTGAGCCTAAAGATTTTGAGGAGAGCATGACGTTTCGCACCCTAAGTGGTGTTGGAGAAGAGGCGGAGAATATTGAGGAAGCTGTTGCATTTTTGTTTCAGGTTGATGATGTCTTGCTTGTACGAGAGCTTGGAGTCTATAATTAAACCCATGAGATTTGTGTGTTTTAAATTTAGGGATGCGATTGCCATTGAGCACAAGGTTCAGGTTGGGGTGGAGGTTGCTGAAATGACAGACGTGCATGCAGACTTGTCTTGTCTTTAGAGAATTTAAAACCGTTATTGTTGCACCAGACTTGCAGCTGGTTGAGGCCAGGTTAGAGTCTATTTTTGACAGGAGGAAAGCTAGGGGAGAAGTAGAAGATGGTGAAGTCGTCCACGTAAAAGGTACTTTGATATTGGGGCCAAGGTTGTCCGTGATGTCATTAATGCTCAGGTAGGAGAGAGTGGGGGAGAGGATGCTGCCTTGGGGGACGTCCTCTTTTGGGGGTTGGGGTTGGAGAGGGTGTGGCCAATACAAACTTGAAACTGCCTGGGTGAGAGGAAGTTTTGAATAAAGATGAGGAGGTGGCCTCTGAGGCCAATGGTATAGAGTTTGCGATAATGCCGTATTTCCAAGTAGTGTCAAAAGCTTTCTCGAGGACAAAAAAGATATCAATGAGGTGTTCCTTTGTTGCAAAGGATTCCTGAATAGCGGTGTCGAACGTAATTAACTGGTCTAGGGTATTGCGACGTTTCCTGAAGCCGCTTTGGTGAGGGGAGAGAATTCTGTTGGTCTCAAGAAACCAGTTCCTGGTTAATGATTCTTTCCATAATTTTACAGACAGCAGGTGAGGCCAATGGGGCGGTAGCTGGAGGGGTCGGTACTGTCCTTCTCCGGTTTAGGGATGGGCGTGACAATAGCTGTACTCCAGATAGGGGGAAGGGACAATGGACATTGATTATAGACATCACTGACCTCCTCATCAGCTAAAAGAGCTCAACACTAGTCTGACTAGTCCCCTGGATTCTCAGGAAGTTTATTTTATCCCCCTTCAAACACTTTTTTCAGAGAAAAAAGTATTTCAATCTGGCAATTTAGGCTAAAAGCAGTTTACTTTCCATATGAAAAGGAAAAATCCATAGAACTCTAGGTGGACTTCCCAATGGAATCAAAGTACACTTCATTCAGGTCCCCTCTAACAATTCTTCTTTAAAAATATTTTCATCATTCATAAAATAACTATTACAAGATATCTCTTACTATAAAAAGGTTACGTTTTATTTTTTGGATTAAATTTCCTCAACCGAGGATAATTCCACCCCCCCTCCTTTTTGTGTGTGTGTGAATGCACGCATGTGTGTGTGCGTGGGAAGGGGGGGGGCTTCTTCCTCAAATTCCCAGGAGGAAGCATCGGTCCGCCACTTATTCAGAAAAACTTAATTTAAAATTTCAACTCAAACAGCAAAAGTGTCACAAACTAGCAATTTCAACTCAAACAGCCAAAATTGTCACAAACTAGCTTATATATTTACTATACATTGCAACAATGAAGACAAGTCACTCAGGCTAACATGACAAGTCGGGTGATTAACAGTGATAGTATTTTATGTTCAACACCACACACGGGAAACTTTTGCATGTGAACAAAGTGTTACCTTCTTGGTGTAAACTGAGCTGCATGAGTGTTGTAGGCAATTCATTATGCAACAGTGGACATTTTCAGTAGAAAACATGAAAAATGTATAAAATGAAAATGACCATATCTCATGATAACAACCATAAATCAAAAGAACCAAACACGTACACACACTGAAGGGATTTTTCATGCTGTTCAAGACTGCCAAATTTTAGAAGTTTCTGGCCAAAAACCTTTTCACTAAATACATTTCCAAAATGGGAGACAGAAAGTTTACAGATTCTTTCAACTTTAAAACCTCGCTAAAAACCAATAAATGAATTTGAGATGGGGAAGGGGAAAATATTAACGATAAAACAAATATCCAAAATGACCTAAAAAGATACCACCTTTTAAAGGCAATCTAAACAAAAGCCACGTACGAAAAATATTTACAGAATATAGCCATGGGATGCCTAAATACAAAGCCATTCGTTCATAATAATATGTATATAATGAAATAAAATGATAAGAATACTGAATATTCATAATATAATATAGACTTATAGACTAATATATCAGGTCCTCAATTAAATATTGAACCGAATTCCCAAATATAATACCTGCATATTCATATCAATTGTCATGCGCATATCATTGTCATGCGCATATCTAATACATATGGTGTGTTCATCTGATTTGCATACAATTTAGCTACTGGTAGTGATTCCATTGCACCACATTTAATGGGCAAGTTGAGGTCATAACAACAGTCATTTTGATGGTACATGTCACAAGTTGCATTGTATGTAACTTAGATAAGAAGTGCAACACGTATACAGTGTACTGCTGATATTCTTTGGGCATACAATGCACATGGTCTGACTAGCTTAGCCAGTGAGGAACCCAAACAAGTCTTTTTCTTTATCTTTACATGAAGAAGCCTCTTTGTTCTCAATGGCTTTGTCCGTCTCATTACTAATACTATGCATCATCCTGATTACTGTCCATTACACATCACACTCATGTGAAATCAACATCCCCAATAATCTCTCTCATGATCTACAAATTAAATCTTGCCTCTGAAGGGCAACTTGATGAGAAAGTAGGAGGGATGGGGTGTACAGGACTGTCCCTAGACAGGATACCAGTCCTAGTCTACAGTACCGCCCGCAATAATTTGGTTGTGGTAACGTGAAATATCGTGACGCCACGTTAGTCATGCTAGAAAAAATTGACAAAACAACATACCCCAAAAGTCTAAGCATGACAATTCACGGTAACCACGTATGCCACGCAACAATGATTTGCATAGTATTCATCGTGACAGTTGCATGGCGGTCATGGTGGCATAAAAAATGATGAAAGGTTAGGTCGAAAATCATATCGTCGGTAATAACTTTAATATTACCGACAAGGAGGCGTTGGGATTTCGCAATATTTGTTGCATGCAAATACTTTAAGCCTTCAGATCAATTGCGTGTGAAATACACAATGGTCCATGTCTTTACTTACCTTTTTAACTTGAAGCCTATTTTAATAAACTTTGAAGTAAATATTATTTCCTTAAAAATTCGTCATTCTTTTTCTGAATTTTTCTATGAATGTGTCTTTAGTTTTTCTCTGAATATGAATCTCTGGAAAGAATGTTTAAAAAACGAGAACAGTTTTATTTCATGTAGCTTATTTTCAAACACGTTACACGCAACGGCCAATAACTAAAATGCTATCACATGATAAATAGCGAGACTGAAATATTTGATTTTGCCATGGGGCGGCGGCTTACGGACCATCTTCCTGCACATTCTAGACAGCATATTCACATAGGCCTACATTATATTTGTTTGTCCTTGTGCCGATTAAAGTAAAACAAAATTAAAAAAATTATAATAATAATATTGAAGATTTTGGGCCGTGGTTTAAAATTTAAAGGTGACCTACGGAAATGTTTACATAAAAATGAATTCCCAACCCGATCTATTTTGAGAGTAACAAAAATATGAACTTACTCATTTAGTGGAATTCCAAACTAAAATGCACAACTTTATTCACAATGTAATCCGAATATTGGTTATTTTGAACTTAAAGTTAAACGAACTTCCATTTTGATGTTCCATGAGGTAAATATAATCCACAATAAATTACACCTTTTAAATCAAGTTTTTTAAATCAAGTTTTTCAAATCCAAGATAATAAAAAAAATAAAAAAAATAGGTCAATGTTTCACAAAGGCTCCACAATATTTGAAGCTCTGGACTGCTGAAAACAGTAGTCACAAATACATGATTATGAATACATTTTCTGAAGAACTGTCGGAACTGATTTGCGCCCAATGTGAACGGTTTGTGAATTGTATTTTCGCACCCTTACTGAATGCAAGTGACTTTATGGCAGGAAGTGCCTGGTCTTCGAGAGATGCACCTCCCAGATCGGGATCGTCCCCCAAACAAAAGTTCTTGTATTGGCCGTAACTCCTAATGATCACATGCACATGTAAGAATTTTGTTCTTTCAAGTGCCTGTTTTATCAAAAGCGTATTGTTTTGTATTTACGACCTGACATCGAACATTTGGAAACATTCAGTAATGTAGGCCATTTGTTAAAAAATAACCTTTTTAATTGACACCTAATGTAAGCGTACCACTAAGCACAGCAGGTGGTGGAGTTGGTAGGGGGAAATAAGATGCAGCACTTTTTATTGTCGGGAGGGTCGTTATGGCAACGAAGGGCTTCTTATTTAGCCGTTGTAAGTGTGTGTGGGGGAACTACATTTTTATGCGGTGGCAGGAAATGGGCACAGGAATAACAATATTTTTTTTCTCAAAACAATAATTTCCTACCCTAAATTCAATCATACGGCTATCCTAATAATTCAATTATACGGCGATCCTAATATGTCCCACTGGCAGGGCGTAATATGTCCCACTGGCAGGGCATAATAAGGCAATCAACAAAAAATAGTGTTTTACTCCCCCTCCCCCTCCATCATAAGACTACTATCACATTTCTACAAAAGATGTTGTAGCACTATTTGGTAGAGGGTGGGCAAAGTACAAACCTGTATTTTGTTCCCCCCAAAAAAAACCCCATCACATGCCCCGCCCCTAATATGTCATTATGCCAACATACATAAAATGAAATTAAAAATTAACCTGGGCGCCTCCTCTCTCCCTTTGTTGTCGTCAAGTAATGAAAAAGGACTTAAAAATAATGATAATTCTTGTCGTAGAGAATTGCCTCCAGGGAGTTGGCATTCTAAAGTGATAACTCCTAGGACATCCACGTGAAATGTACAACTTTATTCACAATGTATTAATCCAAGCGACAGTTATAAATATCATTTTGGTGCCAAGCGAAAACATAATCCCCGATAATCACATTCTAATCTAAGCTTGATTGAAGTTTAAGTCCAAGAAAAAGAAGAGTTAATGAACGCTTCCTAAAAATGCTCCAGGACCACAATAATCCCGCAGAAAAAAAAATACATGTCAAAAATAAATTAAAATACATGTAGGTTCGTATTGAAAGATCAGTCCGCGCTGTTTTGCAAGCACCGGCATAAATTTAGCAATCATAGCAGTTGGCTTCCTTTTCCCCACAATACGGCCACCAGAGTTGAATTCAACTCAATTAAATCTGCTGCAGGAAGTATCAGGAAGGGAGGGGATCTTAAATTAGCTCTAGTTGGAGTTAAGTGTCCCAAATAACTTGAAATATTAACGCCAATGATTGCTGTAATAAGGCCATAAATCTTATTTCATTATTATCGCAATTATGTTTTTCTTATCAAGTGCTGCATCAAACATTCCGAGAAAAAAAAAATGGTTTATCGCAAAAGGTATTGCTTTTGATTTACGACCTGGCATCGGAAAGTCCAGAGACATTCAGTAAGCTAGGCCGTTTGTTGAAAATTTTGTGTTTGCTTTGTACCGTAATGTAAACAATTCAATTGAGCATAACAGGTCCATGGTAAAAATAAGAATAGGACCGATATCTGAACATGTAGCTTTTTTGGGAGGGGGGGGTGGTGTACAAAAATATTGAATGTTGTGTGTCAGCAGGTGGGACGAACAACAATTCATTTTTGTGCCGTATATACACGGAAAATGCAGTAGGAGCAGGAAAAGGACAATTTTTCTTTCCATAGTACGGGGATCCCAGTATGGTCCTATGCAGGAAGGGAATAAGAACTAACCTGGGCACCCCCACCTTTTTTATTACAAAGACATAGGGGAAAGGCCATCTTCTTATTATGCTTTCATAAATTAGTATATGACCACCCCAAAATCATTAATATTGCAGTGTTATTTTTCTTCTGTAATTATTTTTTCTTCATATATCAAGCCAGTTTTTCATTTGCGGTACTCTTTAGTAAGTCATCTTGGGCCCAACCACCCACCCTTCACCCCTTATAGAAGATTAACAATAATTTGTTCACATTCCAACTTTGTCACAAGGAACTGGTGGACGGCCATAACTGGCAGGGCAGGGCATTGGGAAACAGCTTTGGTTGTAAGTAAAACCGGTGATGTTGATATATTTAATCAAATAGGCCTGAATTTAGGCATTGAATTTATTTCCCATTGGCCCAGTTTCAAATTGCATCTTTCATTTCTACTTATATATACATTTTGCCAAATGTAATGGGAGCCTTTTAAGATTCAATGTTGTGAAATAATATATTTGATGTCATTTCAATCCCCCCCCCCCCCCTCCCTCCCTCCCAAATCAATCCTACTTAACACATGAAATATTATTATGCAGTCGTGACACAAACCGTACGACGTGAATATAACGGGTACTATTATCCGCAGATCCATTGGCTTAGCCGCTGTATGATATGGACAAGCTCATTGTTTCCAAACAGATTAAAAACAAAACAAAATTTGACATCACTTTTATTCATATCTTTCAAAACAATTTGGTTCGAGAGGAAACAAGCAGAACAAAGATTGTTTTAGATAAAAATGAGCTGTCATGAGGGACTTATTTTATATACACGCCCAAAAAAGTTTACCAGTCCTTGCATGTAAATATGACCATCTACCATGTCTGTGGGAATTCAACATAATCAGGAATCTGCTGCTCATGTGTGTTTACGACAAAACATTAAAGCCCATTCCATTATGAAACTGGGATTTTGTAAAAGTATACGGCCTTTTCAAAAAGCAAGGAATTTTCGATACATGAATTACATGAACCTTATGCAGACATGATAATTCATACATGCAAATTTATCCCTATTCTCTAACGGGTCCGCAAATCGAGGTTGGCCACATTCAGGGGTGATTATGCCCACTTACGTGGTCATAATAGCCTATCACTTTTTACATGATCTCAGACAGATTATTATTTTTTTGTTACGAACGGTGATGGGGAATTTAAGTTTCCAATTTTCCCGCTCTGGGGATTTTTCATAATGCCAACATATAATATATATATACCTCACATATAAAAGTCGTCCTCCCCCTCCTCCTGTGTGTGCGGCATATATTGAAATTCAAATCAGAACAACAACAAAAGTTTCAAAATAAACTTGTCAAGACAAACAGCATACTTTATATATATTAAGATCCCCCTCCCAATCTAATTTATATAACCCACTCTTTTTATCGCCGCAATCTTTGGTGAGGATATATTCAACTTCAAATCGTAGAGAAATAGTCTCTGGAGGGTATTTCCCTAGTCAAATTTAATTGAAATTCATTACAAAATATCCATTATGTATGTCGCTTGATTCACAAGGTACTGGGTGGTCTTCGAGACATGATCAGGGTGAGGCTTGCTCAAACCATATCCCTGCACACATCATGGAGTTAGAAGAGAACACAATGCTTCAACAAGTTCTGAAGGTGTTGCTTTGAGGTGTGATTGGCTTATCTGGGGACCAGTAGCATTGCATAACGTGTGCCATAGGTGTGGCTAAGAGTTGTAGATCTATTAATTGGCTAATCAGTGAAAATGACGATTAACGTTCGACTCCCGTGATCGGTGTCGCAGTAGGCCCAGTGCGAACACAATAAAGGTTACGCCCATGCACTAATAGCTTACATTCAACAGAAGTAATGAGACACTGCGGCATTGTTCTACCACATTCCTGGGTCCAAATGTGATTTAAAAACTTCAGCAACAGTTCATAGAACTTTGCCGCAACTTTGTGGGAACTTGGAGAGGGGGGAGGGGGGAAGGGAGCTTGGTGAAAGTGTGTAATTACTGTCATCGTATGCTCTGCTTTCTCTGCGGTGCTAGTACATTTTACCTCTCAGTTTACCGGGAGCTCTTTTTTTCTTCAATTAAATGTTTGCGCATGGGTCATTTTAAAATTTATTTTGTGATGTGTCAGTGATATCTTGTTTTGATTATTTCTTAAAAAGTTACGTGACTCTTTTAGTTTGGATTAATTAATATTTGGATTAAACTCCACACTACTCTGTAAGTTTATCTTTATTTCTTATTGTTCAATTGAGTTGGGCCCCTATTAATTATCGTCACATTTATGAAAGAAATTAAAGCTTAATGTGGGCATCATTTTTAAATTGAAAAATGTGGACAAATATATTTTGTCTTCAAACTGTTTTGTTTGGAAGAAGGAAAAAAATGTTGAGGCCTATATCTAAATTAAATAAGTAGTGAATGGACGTGTGGGGAACGTCCACCACATCATGCGAGGTGCTACATTGAAAGGACCACATGTCTTTAATTAAGCCCAGGCGCTGACTAGTTTATGTTTGTTTGTTTGTTTGATGAGGATGAATCTGCACATTTACTATTGACGTTTACAATTCCAGAACTTTAAGTCATTCACGAAGAATTTTAAACTCGAAAGATCACTGCAACTATTATTCATTGTTATGGATGTTTGGTTTTTTCTGTATTTGAACGTCTGGCATTAGAAGCTAAAGGAATTGGGTTCGGCTGCGAGAACATTGAAATAAAACACAAACTGTTAAGAGTGTCATTTTGTTTACGTACCCTTTTTGGTTTTGATCTCTTTAAACTAGTTTTCTGAAGGAAAAAAAAAATCCAAACCCGCTCTAGTCGATAGTAGAAATTGATTTTATATATCTGATGTTAAAGATTAGGTTACAAAGAAGTATGATCTGTACTGTGTGTATATTGCGCCTTTTTCGTGATTTAATATACGCACAGTGGAATGGACTCTCTATATTATTACGTCCGATTTTACTGCTGTAAACATATACTTCTGGTTCATTTTTGCATTAAAATCAAACGGTAGCACAACGAAAGTTGCAGTGCTAGTGGGCCAACAACTTTTTGTTGTTGATTAGATTATTAAATGGGTGAATCAAATAAGCACAAACTGACAAAGCCGTTGCCTATTCCGTGATTTGTGCACTTGTTTATGTAAATATTTCGCCCGCCTAGGTGGTCACGATAGATTCATAGAGTTGCATAAATTATCTTGATAATAAGCTACTGCAATGGCACAGAATTTAAAACAAAATAGCGCCTATTTGACGCTGATTTCTACTAACGTGGCATCACGATATTTCACGTTGCCACGACCAATTTATTGCGGGCGGTACTGTAGGTCATCATTCAATTTGAATTGTTGACGAAGTTTGAAACTTTTTCACCATTTAAGAAATCAGTTAGTCATGTACAATTAAAAAATGTGCCTTTCACACTGTTACAAAGGTGTTCAATGACTGTTTAACACTAATCAAAATTGTATCTGCTCATATGGGAAATTTGCCAAATTCTACAGGGAAAGCATGTAATCCAATTATTTGTCGCTCAAACAAAACAATCAACTACTCTGATGTACACGACTACAGATCTACTTAAAATTCCGAGCAATTTTTACAATATAAATGCATTGTACTTTCTGTGCATATACAAAAAGTAAATCTTAATAGTCGGATCTTCTCCCAAGAGTCACTCTGTCATTAAAAGACGAATCCCTCCAAAACATGTGTAAAAGCTGCGATGAAGAGATGAATGGTAGCATAGGAACAAATTTAAATTTTTTCAGACCTGGTTTTTGTCCATTTGATAGTAATTTTGATCTTTTTCATTCCATGAAGTATAAAAATGAGGATGAATTGAATAAGACACAGACATTATTCCTTTGCCATCAACCCAGACAACATATCGATTGGCAGCGGGAAAATGATGGTGGAGTTCTTCTCAGCAGAGATCAAGTTCAAAGTCTGCAGGTATCGGAGCTGGAGAGCACTGTTCGACTCGGAGATAACATCTGCTGCTTCCTTCAGAGCACGAGAGGCGTTTTTCTCTCCTTCAGCAGCGATAACCTGCAAAATACAAATAAGATGATACCAACAAAGAATTTCAACATTTGTAAACAACCTTGTGACACACTAATTCCAAACATTGCCATAAAAAGTGGTGAAAAATAGACCACTTACTTTACAGTTTCTTCAAACTTTAGATGTTAATATGCAAAGAGGGGGATGTGTGTATTCGCATACCTCTTCTTTTTATGTAAATCCATTACTTTTTATTGACGTACCAATATTGTTTGAGTATGTGACCTGCAACTAAGAAAGTCCTACTCCCCCACATTCCAAAGACCCAATAAGAATGCAGTAGTGATGTC
Source organism: Chiridota heheva (assembly GCA_020152595.1). Lineage (NCBI taxonomy): Eukaryota > Metazoa > Echinodermata > Holothuroidea > Apodida > Chiridotidae > Chiridota > Chiridota heheva. The sequence continues at coordinate 119,358 of JAIGNY010000927.1, forward strand.
ATCCATTGGTGTGTCAGAAAGCCTTCAGGAGGTTTCATAATTAACTCAACCATTCAGATCTAAGTTTAGATAACACGTTGATAACCATCACGTACAACAGGGACAAAGTTAACAAAGTGGTGTAATATCCCACATGGTCGCCTCACAAAACCCAGGCCCCACCTGGTCACCTCACTAAGGCCCACCTGGTCACCTCACAAAGCTCAGGCCCACCTGGTCACCTTACAGAGCTCAGGCCCCACCTGGTCACCTCACTGAGCCCAGGCCCCACCTGGTCACCTCACAGAGCCCAGGCCCCACCTGGTCACCTCACAGAGCCCAGGCCCCACCTGGTCACCTCACAGAGCTCAGGCCCACCTGGTTACCTCACAGAGCCCAGGCCCACCTCGTCACCTCACAGAGCCTAGGCCCCACCTGGTCACCTCACAGAGCTCAGGCCCCACCTGGTCACCTCACAGAGCTCAGGCCCCACCTGGTCACCTCACAGAGCTCAGGCCCCACCTGGTCACCTCACAGAGCTCAGGCCCCACCTGGTCACCTCACAGAGCTCAGGCCCCACCAGGTCACCTTACAGGGCCCAGACCCCACCTGGTCACCTTACAGGGCCCAGACCCACCTCACAGAGTCCAGGACCCACCTGGTCACCTCACAGAGCTCAGGCCCCACCTGTTCACCTCACAGAGCTCAGGCCCCACCTGGTCACCTCACAGAGCTCAGGCCCCACCTGGTCACCTCACAGAGCCCAGGCCCACCTGGTCACCTTACAGGGCCCAGGCCCACCTGGTCACCTTACAGGGCCCAGGCCCACCTCACAGAGTCCAGGCCCCACCTGGTCACCTCACAGAGCCAGGCCCCACCTGGTCGCCTCACAGAGCCCAGGCCCACCTGGTCACCTTACAAGGCCCAGGCCCACTTGATCACCTTACAGGGCCCAGGCCTACCTCACAGAGTCCAGGCCTCACCTATTCATCTCACAGAGCCCAGGCCCACCTGGTCACCTCACAGGGCCCAGGCCCACCTCACAGGGCCCAGGCCCACCTCACAGGGCCCATGCCCACCTCACAGGGCCCAGGCCCACCTCACAAAGCCCAGGCCCACCTGGTCACCTCACAGGGCCCAGGCCCACCTCACAGGGCCCAGGCCCACCTCACAGGGCCCAGGCCCACCTCACAGGGCCCAGGCCCACCTCACAAAGCCCAGGACCCACCTGGTCACCTCACTGAGCCCAGGCCCCACCTGGTTACCTCACAGAGCCCAGACCACACCTAACATGAGCCCAGACCCCACATGTTGTCCACAGAGCACAGGTCCCACCTGGTCACATCACTGAGCCAAGTTCCCACCTAGTCACCTCACAGAGCCAAAGACCCCACCTGGTCACCTAACAGAGCCCATGCCCCACCTGGTTACCTCACATAGCCATACCCTATTTGATCACCCCACAGTGTCAGGCCCCACCTGGTCATCTAACAGAGCACAGGACCTGGGTCTGCAAGCTACTCTGACCCTGTAAGGTGATCAAGTCATGCACTTGGGGCAACTCACCTTAGCCTTGGCTTCTCTGGTGGCCTCTGCTTCGGCTGCCATGGCACGCTGTAACTGCATGGGCAATCTTACATCCTTACTGTAATTTTAAAAGAAAACAAAAAGGAATGATTCACATTTTGAATATAATACAATTCACTAGTTTAGGAAAGAGTGGGGTTAATCGGAACAAATTTTACAAAAACCTACATATTTCATTAAATGACTGTTTCAGGTGAACAATATTATACCACAATAAGTACATACATATGGGTAACAATGCAACATATCAGTTTAGACTATTTGACGGTTACTTATATAATACGCCATTAACATAACTGCCTTTGGTGTTTTCAACTAAACCCATCTACAGTACGAGGTCATTTGGTACATTCATTATTACATTTAAATCTCATCATGTTCACCCTTTGAAGGCACTAAACACGTACAGCCAATGTTCTAGCTAATCTGTGACATACAATTTTCCTGTTATTTCAGTGTTTAGATCATATCTTAAACATTTATTGTCTTTGATTAGCTTATCTTTCATTTCAATTAAGTCCTTGGTGCTATTTGTTTCTAAGATTCGATTGATTTAGTAATAAAGAAAATTGTTTTTTAAACGATTGAGAACAATGCCTAACAACATGTTGTTTACTAAAATAGCATATTATCTTAATACATTTCCATCCCTACTTAAAATAGGAATTTTTAACCCAAATCAGGCAAAATGGTGGGCATGTTGAAGGATTATTAAAAGGAAATAATCTCAAACTTCTCTATACTATATCATTTTCAATATATTTTGTTGTCAATGTAAAGCTAATACATTTATTAGAACATGTCATCAAGAAGTCATGCAATTTCTATAAGTGGTTTTGAGATCAGGGACAAAATATTACAAAAATGTTGGGAGTTTCCTATTGACTCTTAATGATAAACATCCATTATTTTTTTTATATTTGCTGTATTTTACAATCATGGCTTATTGCAAGCTTATTGACCTTGTGTCCTACATGTATAACCATTAACATACTTGAGCAGACCTTGTGTCCTACATGTATAACCATTAACATACTTGAGCAGACCTTGTGTCCTACATGTATAATCATCAGCATACTTGAGCAGACCTTGTGTCCTACATGTAAAATCATCAACATACTTGAGCAGACCTTGTGTCCTACATGTATAATCATCAACATACTTGAGCAGACCTTGTGTCCTACATGTATAATCATCAGCATACTTGAGCAGACCTTGTGTCCTACATGTATAATCATCAACATACTTGAGCAGACCTTGTGTCCTACATGTATAATCATCAACATACTTGAGCAGACCTTGTGTCCTACATGTAAAATCATCAACATACTTTAACAGACCTTGTGTCCTACATGTATAATCATCAACATACTTGAGCAGACCTTGTGTCCTACATGTATAATCATCAACATACTTTAACAGACCTTGTGTCCTACATGTATAATCATCAATATACTTTAACAGACCTTGTGTCCTACATGTATAATCATCAACATACTTGAGCAGACCTTGTGTCCTACATGTATAATCATCAACATACTTGAGCAGACCTTGTGTCCTACATGTATAATCATCAACATACTTGAGCAGACCTTGTGTCCTACATGTATAATCATCAACATACTTGAGCAGACCTTGTGTCCTACATGTATAATCATCAACATACTTGAGCAGACCTTGTGTCCTACATGTATAATCATCAACATACTTGAGCAGACCTTGTGTCCTACATGTATAATCATCAACATACTTGAGCAGACCTTGTGTCCTACATGTATAATCATCAACATACTTGAGCAGACCTTGTGTCCTACATGTATAATCATCAACATACTTGAGCAGACCTTGAGTCCCACATGTATAATCATCAACATACTTGAGCAGACCTTGTGTCCTACATGTATAATTATCAGCATCCTTGAGCAGACCTTGTGTCCTACATGTATAATTATCAGCAATCTTGAGCAGACCTTGTGTCCTACATGTATAATTATCAGCATCCTTGAGCAGACCATGTGTCCTACATGTATAATCATCAACATACTTGAGCAGACCTTGTGTCCTACATGTATAATCATCAACATCCTTGAGCAGACCTTGTGTCCTACATGTATAATCATCAACATACTTGAGCAGACCTTGTGTCCTACATGTATAATCATCAACATACTTGAGCAGACCTTGTGTCCTACATGTATAATCATCAACATACTTGAGCAGACCTTGTGTCCTACATGTATAATCATCAACATACTTGAGCAGACCTTGTGTCCTACATGTAAAATCATCAACATACTTGAGCAGACCTTGTGTCCTACATGTATAATCATCAACATCCTTGAGCAGACCTTGTGTCCTACATGTTTAATCATCAACATACTTGAGCAGACCTTGTGTCCTACATGTATAATCATCAACATACTTGAGCAGACCTTGTGTCCTACATGTATAATCTTCAACATACTTGAGCAGACCTTGTGTCCTACATGTAAAATCATCAACATCCTTGAGCAGACCTTGTGTCCTACATGTTTAATCATCAACATACTTGAGCAGACCTTGTGTCCTACATGTATAATCATCAACATACTTGAGCAGACCTTGTGTCCTACATGTATAATCTTCAACATACTTGAGCAGACCTTGTGTCCTACATGTTTAATCATCAACATACTTAAGCAGACCTTGTGTCCTACAAATATAATCATCAACATACTTGAGCAGACCTTGTGTCCTACATGTATAATCATCAACATACTTGAGCAAACCTTGTGTCCTACATGTATAATCACCAACATACTTGAGCAGACCTTGTGTCCTACATGTATAATCACCAACATACTTGAGCAGACATTTTTCCAGCCTAAAAAGAATGTACAAAAACCAAAAACTTAAAAAAAGGTTTTCCCATTGACTCTAATGATGAACAACAGTTCCAACTAACACCTAGGTCCAAAGTTCCAATTAACCCCCAGCAGGGTTTTTGACATTTGTATGTATACTACACAAAACAGTAGATGTTATAAGATGTCAAATAGGTGACAAAGCTTGCTGACAAAAAAATATAATAATATTTTACTCAAAGGGTCCAAAAACAAAAATCCCTTTCCCCTTGAACAGCTTTCTATCCACATGCATGTAAACAATATGGTGGAATGATGTTGTTATGGGCTACACATAGGTGGCAGTATTTAACAATAACAACCCTTGGTGTATCAGCAAATTTTCAACTAACCTAGCATTCCCCTAACCCCACACTCCCCTTACCTATCTTTAAATAGTCATATTATTATCATAGACCCCGGAATACCACACCCTCACACAGTAAACTAAAGGTCTATGTACACTTAACAATTTCTATATTAGTTAAAAGAGTATACAAATTTGAGCATATATCAGGTTTTGTATTTTATAAAATAACACTTTCTTTTTAGTTATGGTTGATCAAAATATGATTAATGTGTTATTAATGCTAAATATGGTATGTAAAGCTGAAAATCCTGATGTTATTTCTGTCCTAACTCTAAATAACTGAAAATGATGGGAAAATGCATTCTTGCTTGAAATTTGATTGTGGGGAATGACTAAAGATTCGGTTAGAATTTGATGTATCAATTCAAAGAATTATGATAGAAAATGGAAAGAATTTGTATTACTGTACCATTACATTAGAGGTAATTAATCACAATCCCATGTGAAAAACTATTGAATTCCTAACGAAACCTGCTCCTGGTAGAAACTTCTCAAATTAAATTGTTTTAGTACAATTTCAGGAGCTCGAAATAAAAAACGTTTTACTCCTGAGCATAGTAGCGAAAGAAACGACAACGTGTGAGCGAACGGGATCTCACATTTTTACGAACGTATTACGAACGAAATTAAACAGCATAGGATTTACAAAAGAAAATACCAAGATTGCTCTGTCAACACATAACAAAATTTGCATAGAAATTTGCATACTGATGCTTGAAATTTCAGAAAATGTAAATGGTCAAGTTTTAAACCGATTTTTATGGCATGTTTTGCGTCATTCATGATTTATAATAAGATTGATTATAAAGCAATTGAGCACATGTTGCCCTTAGACATCCATAGACCTTTAAGGGTAAATGACATCACTGCCTTCGAGCGGATTAACCACTGAAGCTTGTAAAATATTCTGCTATCAATCACCACCAATGAACAAAGAATTGTGACGAGAACAAACTCGATTTCCCAGGAGAAGATGAGACACCTTCAAGATACTGCTTTTGCAGAGGATGAATGAGAAGTTAGTATGAAGATTCCCAATGAATAAAGCTGATGTTAAAATAGTATGAGTGAGTTTTTGAAAGATACATTAGTGATAGCATGTTATGATTTTGTCTATGTCAACCAGAATCAAAAAGGTTTTGTGGTTGAGATGTTTTTTTATATGCTGATTACTTTGCAAGTTTCGTATTAACTGTCATGTCATTGCATATCATGAAATATTTGTTCCAGAATATCTATTCATAAACCACAGCCACCATGTAGATCAATAAAAATGTTGAAAACATAAGCATTTGCACAATAGTTAAAAACATTATCATAGCAAGTATAATGTGATTATCATAGCAAGTATGATGCAAAAAAAGGTTGCCAATTTTTACTATATCAAGAACTTGTCAGTAAGCCCCGCCTACTCATTAATTTTCATGACATCACTAACACAACATTAGAACATATGTACAGACCATGACCCATCTGTGTACCACATATAGCATAAATCTGATATAATGTTCATGAGATACAGCATGGTGTTTACATCATTTAGCACTTTCACAATAAACCATGCCTACTATGCATATTAATAACATCTGTTGATAATATAAGCATGTAATATTAATGACATCTGTTGATAACATAAGCATGTACACTAAGCTTGCATGGTCTTGCCCAGACTTAAAATCGGTCAGTTTCCAAAACCGGTTTTAACCGGAAAACCGATTTTTCACCCGTAATGTAAACAAGCTTTAGACCTGAAGTGCATCCAGATATCGTGTTTACGAGCCAAGCGTCACACACATACATACGTACACACGCCATCATGACTGCACAGGTTTCTGATGCTATAGCATCGGAACCAAAACGACAATTATGAATAAAATATGCACACAAAATATATATCACCATTTACAAACTTTGCTGATGAGTAAATAATTAGCAATGTATGTGTTGTTCAAATATGCAAATGAAAATTTTGTACAAGCAAATATCTTCTGATGCTTGTATAATAGCCTGCTATCCATCATTGCAATCCTCAATTGAAATTATCTAATTTCCCATGAGAACGAAGGATACACGATAAATTTGGTATGAAAACTAAAATATTGTTTTGAAAGAATGCATAATGATATCTGATGGAAGAAAGATACTGTAGATAATCAGTCTGTGTTTTATAATATATATATATATATATATATATATCCTAGGATGCTTAGCAATTAACAGTAATGTTAAAGGAATGTTTACATATTTACATATATATATATATATATATCCTAGGATGCTTAGCAATTAACAGTGATATCAAAGGATTGCCATGAATATTCATTTTCATACAGGGGCTACTGTATATCATAGAGGACTATTAGAGGAACACATTGGTGACAAAACCATGCTGATATCTTATTCTATTTAGGAGTTAATACATTTCAAAGACTGAGCCAGTGTGTTGAAAAGTGACCAGTGCAGTATACACTGTACAGGGCAAGGCCGGTTGTACCTGCAGATCCAATGTTTATGCATTTCTTTGAAATCTAAGTGCCTCATTCTAAATTATTGGAAACAATTTCTGTTTAGATTATTGAGATGGGCGATATTATGCACTTTAATACAAGAATATACTTCGCTTATCTGCTCATACCTTACACTCCAAATAAAAGAGAACATTTTTTTCCTTTCAACTTATAGGTTGCAAATATTCACATATACGACACCTGTGGTTAGTGCTTGAAATAAGCATAAGCCCACTAGACCGGAATTTAAGTACTGGCTCAGCACAATTTTAAGCCTGTCAGGCTAGTCCAAAATTTAGAATCATTTTAGAATGTCTATGTGAGGTGAGACAAGAAGAAAACGGGCTTGTGGAAAGTTCAGTTGTGCTAGTGAAATGTGAGGTGAGAAAGTTGTACGAAGTAGTGAAAATTTAAAAACCAATGCCAATTTAAAGCCGTGTATGTGCCTTTTACATTGTAATCTGCATTTTCAAGAATGAGGAAATCTTTTATTTAAAAAAAGTTTACTTCCAATTGGAATTTTTTACATCATTAATACTACATATCTGGTCTACAGGAATGTATCCTAAAAATAAAGTAAAAGTAACATATCGTAGTTTAATGTTGAGATCCGTATGAAAGAGCACAAACAGAACAGTAATGAAACTACTTGAATATTTTCTTCAATTCAGGATATATAAAGCTTCAAGATCTCGTAAGGGATTAGGTCAGTGGTCAGGCTCCAGGAATATATCTTAAAAATAAACTAAAAGGATGATATCATAGTTTGATGTTGAGATCCGTATGAGAGAGCACAAACAGAACAGAAGTGAAACTACTGGGATATCTTCTTTAGTGCAGGATATATAAAGCTTCAAGATCTCTTGAGGGATTAGGTCAGTGGTCAGGCCCCAGGAATGTATCCTAAAAATAAACTAAAAGGATGATATCATAGTTTAATGTTAAGATCCGTATGAGAGAGCACAAACAGAACAGAAGTGAAACTACTGGGATATCTTCTTTAGTGCAGGATATATAAAGCTTCAAGATCTCTTAAGGGATGGTCAGAGGTCAGGCTCCAGGAAGGTATCCTGAAAATAAACTAAAAGGATGATATCATAGTTTAATGTTAAGATCCGTATGAGAGAGCACAAACAGAACAAGTGAAACTACTGGGATATCTTCTTTAGTGCAGGATATATAAAGCTTCAAGATCTCTTAAGGGATTAGGTCAGAGGTCAGGCTCCAGGAAGGTATCCTGAAAATAAACTAAAAGGATTATATCATAGTTTAATGTTAAGATCCGTATGAGAGAGCACAAACAGAACAGTAGTGAAACTACTTGGATATCTTCTTTCATTCAGGATATATAAAGCTTCAAGATCTCTTAAGGGATTAGGTCAGAGGTCAGGCTCCAGGAATGTATCCTGAAAATAAACTAAAAGGATGATATCATAGTTTAATGTTAAGATCCATATGAGAGAGCACAAACAGAACAGTAGTGAAACTACTTGGATATCTTCTTCCATTCAGGATATATAAAGCTTCAAGATCTCTTAAGGGATTAGGTCAGAGGTCAGGCTCCAGGAATGTATCCTAAAAATAAACTAAAAGGATTATATCATAGTTTAATGTTAAGATCCATATGAGAGAGCACAAACAGAACAGTAGTGAAACTACTTGGATATCTTCTTCCATTCAGGATATATAAAGCTTCAAGATCTCTTAAGGGATTAGGTCAGTGGTCAGGCCCCAGGAATGTATCCTAAAAATAAACTAAAAGGATTATATCATAGTTTAATGTTGAGATCCGTATGAGAGAGCACAAACAGAACAGTAGTGAAACTACTTGGATATCTTCTTCCATTCAGGATATATAAAGCTTCAAGATCTCTTAAGGGATTAGGTCAGAGGTCAGGCTCCAGGAATGTATCCTAAAAATAAACTAAAAGGATTATATCATAGTTTAATGTTGAGATCCGTATGAGAGCACAAACAGAACAGTAGTGAAACTACTGGGATATCTTCTTCCATTCAGGATATATAAAGCTTCAAGATCTCTTAAGGGATTAGGTCAGTGGTCAGGCCCCAGGAATGTATCCTAAAAATAAACTAAAAGGATTATATCATAGTTTAATGTTAAGATCCGTATGAGAGAGCACAAACAGAACAGTAGTGAAACTACTTGGATATCTTCTTCCATTCAGGATATATATAGCTTCAAGATGTCTTAAGGGACTAAAGCTTCAAGATCTCTTAAGGGACTCAAGGGATTAGGTCAGTGGTCAGGCTCTCAGGATATATAAAGCTTCAAAATCTTTTAAGGGATTAAGTCAGTGGTCAAGTGGGAAGAAAATGGTGAAAAAAACTACTTCAAAATCTTATTCACTTAAAGGATTAGTTCTTTAAGTGAGGACTTCACAAGAAACAAAATAGTGAAAAATGCATTCTTAAAGTCCTCTTTCATAAAAAATAAACTTGCTTGACCACTAAACCAAACTTTTAAGCAGATCTTCAATTTTAAAGCTGTCTTATCTATGTGAAAATGACTGATGTAGTAAGTCTACTATGCAAGGTTGGCACCCTCATCCTCACATTTTGAACAATTGCTAATGCATTTTAAAGAAAATTTATTTGAAATTGTTACTATTTATTTTATTTTTTCCTTGAACTTTGTTCAGGTGGTAAATTATAATTACCCTTACAAGATTCTGTTTTACTACTTTCCTGAAATATCCAATGGTTTTTAAGCTAGAAAATCACAGGACAAAATATGGTAAAATACATTTAAGACTTTTGAGGAATCTGAGGCTGTGATGTCACAACTAGTGTGATTTCAGTAGTTCCTACACAAATGATACCAAACTTCAAACTTTCACTGTTCCTGCATAAAAAGAGGTGCAGTGGCTCAGTGGTTAAGGAGTCATGCTCTTATTCGAGAGGTACCGAGTTCGTTTGCCGTCGTGAGCGCTGCGTTGTGTCCTTGAGCAAGACACTTTACTCTACTTGCTTCAGTCCACTCAGCTGTGATATTAGTACCAGCACTGCTGGGGATTAATCTGCTGTGGAATGGCATCCCATTCAGGAGGGGTCATGTACTCGCATCTGCTTGCGCCATGGAAACCAGGGATTAGCACCGGCTCTAAAAAGCACGGTTCCGCGGAACAGTGGGAAATTCAAACCCCATCAAATCAGATTAGCAATCTTGACTTGTAAACTTACCCATTAATGATTAGACTGGTGTGAAAGTATAATTAGTTAGCAATGACGTTAGTTGCAGTAGTGTGAAAGCACATTATCTTAGCACTGGCAGCAAAATTTGACACATAGTTTTAAAACATTCATGTCACTTTCATTACCTACAATCTAGCAAAGCTCCCTTTGCAAACACATAAGCCAGGTCAATAAAATGTTATTCAAATGTTGAGTGGCTTCAGATTCTTGTAAAAATCACACTTTTAATTGCCTAAACAATTAATTTCACAAGAAGCAAAACTAGGAATTTGAACAGTGACAACCAATGAAGTCGATGACAATCATGAATTTTGTAAAAAAATGAAATAGTTGATAAAGTTGTTGATATCATTGTATTTGATAAATAAATTCTTAACAACAATTTTCCCTTTATTCTTGAAGCTTGTTTGTTTGATGAGGGCTTAACGGCACCACGACAACGAGGGTCAAATTGTACCCGAGAGGTTAGATCATTCAGGAGGTAGGAAGGAAAGAAAACAGGGGGAGAATAAGAGAAATACAAAAGGTTTAAACCCCATATGTGTATTTTCGCACCTCAAGGAATGCATTGGAAAACTTAAGATCCCACGTGTCTGATCTGCGAGATAAAACAATCTACCTCATTGACAGTGTGGTTAAGTTTGTTTGTTTGATGAGGGCGTAACGGCACCACGACAATGAGGGTCAAATTGTGCCCGAGAGGTCATATCATTCTAGAGGTAGGTAGGAAAGGAAACAGGGGGAGAATGAGATTTTTTTATTTTTGTTGTCGATGTCTTTTGTGCCCGACTTTTTTTGTTTTGTTCTTGTGGTTAAGCTTCAGTTTTCCATTCAAGCGTCTGGTAGGTCTCCAGCCACTACTCCACATCTGGTCAAATAAATGGCTGTGTGCCTTGCCATAAATACTCCAATAAAGGTCTGCCGAGACGTTATGAGTCTTATTAATTAAACCAAACTAATCGTTGTGTTTAAAGTGTATGATAAATGGCTGAAATTCTACCTATATTTTGTTCTTCATGCATTACAAATGAAAGAAAAATGACACAGAGACAGTAAGCGTTAACAGAAAAAAAACTTACATTTCAACCCTCTCCACCTTGACACCCCATGGGTCTGTTGCTTCGTCCAACGAGGTCTGCATCTGGACGCTGATACTTTCCCTGTCTGCAAGTACCTCTTGGAGCGTCCTGGTTCCTAAAGTGTTCCTCAGAGTCGTGGCTGCCAACAGTCTTGTGCTGCGTTGGTAATTCTCCACATTAATGATGGAAACGGTGGGGTTGAAGACACGGTAGTATACAACAGCATCAACAGCGACAGTAACGCTGTCTTTTGAAAGGATCTGTTGGTCAGAAAATGGGCAATCTGTCTAATACTTGGCTTTATTTGTAATGTTTCTCTAATAAATAATTCTAGTTTAATATTCCCTATTTGATAGCATGTCATAACCATAACCATCCTTACAAGCATAGCCTACAAGGGTAAGTATTTACCCTCCTTGAGTGAATGACAGGTCCCCTTCCAACATTGCTCATAGCTAGTTTGTTAGTTCAGATAGATAAATGCATTAACAGTTTGTTTGTTTAATGAGGGCTTACCAGCACCACGAAAATGAGGGTCAAATTGTGCCTAAGAGATTAGACTATTCTAGAGGTAGGAAGGAAAGAAAACAGGGGGAGTTTGAGAGAAACACGAGAACTGAAGTCAGAAAACTGGGATCGAGAGAGGACGTGCATAGGTGAAAAAAACAAAGTAGAGAGAGGGAGTGGGAGAGGACTAATATGGTTGTTGAGGGAAGCATGATGAAGGAAGGAGTTTGTTGAGGGCTTAACTGCACCATGGCAACAAGGGTCAAATTGTACCCGAGAGGTTAGATTATTCTAGAGGTAGGAAGGAAAGAAAACAGCAACAGATTGAGAGAAACATGAGAACATAAGTCAGAAAGCTGGAATCGAGAGAGGAGGTGCATGGGTGAACAAAGAAAAAAAAATTAGAGAAGAAAAACAAAATTAGAAAAGAAAAAACAAAAATTAGAGAGAGGGGGGTAAACACTTCTATATAATCTCATTACAGCTAATCAGCATATCTAACTTAGTGAGTAAACTGTAACCAACAGCAAATCAACAGCAAATGCCCAATATTGTTTGTTCTGATTATCTAAAATGACAATCGCGGTGCTAATTAGTATAATACAAGTTAAAATTGTCTCATGATTGTCACAACCTTGACAAAAGTCTGTTTGATATTCTTCACAGCTATCACACTTAGCACGTTAACAAAATACCTGCTACATTGCTGCTCATTATTGCCAAGCAAATATTACAGATTTCTCACTCATTTTATTCATGGTACATCTAGCTTGCATGACAAGCTGTGATTGATCAGCTTTGCACAAGCACAATACCCATGTGGAACAACATAGTAGCCTAGTAGGATGTGCATTTTCATTTAATTCAGTTTGCTTGTTTGATGAGGGCTTAACGTCACCACGGTAGTGAGGGTCAAATTGTGCCTGAGAGGTTAGATCATTCCAAACGTAGGAAGAAAAGAAAAGGGAAAATAGCCAGGAAGCTGGGATCGAGAGAGGAAGTGCAGGGGTTCAAAAAAGGGATAAATGTAGGTAGAGGGGGGTAGGAGAGAAGGACTAAATATGGTTGTAGAGGGAGGTACAATGAAGGAAGGAGATAATTTAAGTCCGCGGATTTTTCTGGAAAAGCTCGGCTATGGAGTTGTGAGGGGTGAGGGAAGCTCTTAGGGGGTTGCACAGGCGGTAGAAAACGATAAATGATCCATTTTTTTGATCATTTATCATGTACATGATCGGTCAAAATGTGATCACTCACCAAAAATTCCATAAATGTTGGCGGAACTGATTCTATCCTTACAATAAACACAACGTAACCATCGCGATTTCCAGCCTTAAAAATAAGTAAGGAATGTCACAAAACTTGAGTAGGGGGCTAAATTACATCTTCAAATTACCAGTAAGGCTGAAAAAGTTGTCAAAAATAATGATCCATGGTTTTAATGCACTTTAAAACGATGCAGAAATGAAATATTAGCAAGTAAAATGCTGTGTCTTGCAAGCATTTTGATAAGTTTTCAACAAATATCGCTGTGCCGTACAAGATTCGAAAGTGTGCCACTAGCATGTAGTTAGCGTCTTGTATAAAAAATATTGCAAGTCAGCATCATTCCCGACTGTACTGTATTTTATGCAACCCTCTTGGCAAAATGGCGCTGATGCTTATAAACCACGTGAAATCTCAGCAACTTTGAAACATTTTTGTTCGTTTGTTTCGCAATCTTTTTTTGCACAATTTATTCGACTCATCAGGTAATCTTTGCATTTATTTGTGGTGAAAGTAACAATCAATGCTTTTTCGTCCGTGTATTTCTGGGTCCATTTAACAGCTTGTAAAACAGGTGTTGTCCTAATTCAGATGTTAGCTTGTATTGTTAATTGAGCCTAAGCCTACATCAAGTAGCTCTAACTTCAGCAAATCAAAGTGAAAGATTTGTGGGAATTCATCTCCCGCATTAATAAGGATTAAATCCTTGCTTGATTGTTTGCTAAGTTTGAATTGAAAGATCATTGATTGAAAAGTTTTCTCTGTGGTGTGAATGAATATTGTTTTTGAATGTAAAGTATTCTTAAAAAACTGATATGGGGCACTTTTTGGGCACTTTTTTTTTATGTATTAATTTTGTAAATGGTAAAGGATGTTTTTAATCGTGTACACGATAATCAATAAACAGCCACATCCCTACAAAATAGGCAATTTTCTGCACTCCCATTCTTGACAATAAGCCAGTTCAGTAGGGCATAGGAAGAAATGACATGTGGCACATGGGTAGGGATGCCATGTGGGACAGAGATGAATGTCATGTGGGATATAGGGATGGATACCATGTGGGAAACAGGGAAAGATATTGTGTGGTACATAAGGTGTGATGGCATGTGGGACATCTGAGTGGGATGTCATTTGGTACATGAGACATGGGGAGAGATGGCATGTGGGACAAAGGGAAGGATTCCATGTGGGGCATAAGGAGGAATTACATGTGGCACATGGGTGGGTAGGGATGCCATGTGGGACATAGAGATAAGATGTCATTTGGGACGGGGGTGGGATAATATGTGGTATATAGGGTGGTATATAGGGTGGGATGTCAGATGGGACATGGGTGGGGTAAATAGTGGGATGTTTTTATAATTGGACTTGTGATATGTATGTCGATTTGAATCAGTATGTGAGCCATGATGGTATTTATTGTTCTAGTTTAATTTAATTTGTTATATACATGTGGCATCCCACCCTGTCCCACATGTCATCCCTCCTAATGTCACACATGGCGTCTCTCCTATGTCCCACATGTCATCCCTTCCCTACGTCCAAAATTTTGCTCTTTCCTATGTCTAACATGGCATCTGTTTCTCCTAGATGCTCCATATGGCATCCATATCTGTGTCCCACGTGATATCCCACCCTTTGTTACACATGGCATCCCTCGATATGTGCCACATAGCATATCCTTATATCCTACTAGCTTCCATCCATGTATCAAATGTCATCCCCATCCTATGTTCATATCTATGTCCAACATGGAATCTCACCCTAATGTATGTCCCACATGGCATCCACCCCAGTTGTCCCACATAGCATCCCACACGATGTCCCTAATCATGGAACAAAGATCCATTTAGAAAGCACAAATACATACATGTAAGGGCACCTAATCCACTCGAAATATTCAAAGTAAAAAATTGGGAAGTAACCGGTGTTATTCAATGCTTGTAAGTGATGCTTATGGCAAGAGATTCTCAATTGACCTCACGACCTGCATTGAGCAATACATATAATCGGTACCATGAACTGGCTTATACTACAGTAGAAGTCTATACTAATTGCATTTTACAACTGTGCACAAAAACTGCCACAGTTGAAATCATGAAATATTGATAAGTTGATTTTTTCCCTGCTTTGTTAGTACAGTATCACTGGGGAGTATCCTGTTCAAACACATTATAAATTCTCAAACAATATTCTTTCTATCATATTTATTTTTTTCTTGTATACAAAGGTTTGCTTAGCTTGGGCTGTCACGATAAATGAGATATGATTACCAATTTAGAAACATTATTCACAAATAATCTTCCCATGCAAATTTCAATTTAATATCTTTTTTTTATACAACTTATATCTAAAAAAAAAGCAAGTAAAATACAATAATGATTGCTTTAAACGGAGGTGGAAAACATCTACGGAAGATTCCGGCAGATCTGACATAAATCGCGGGAAGAAAAAATGATAATAATTAAAGTATTAAAATATATATATATATATATATATATATAGATATACATACATACATATATATATATATATGATTGTTAGACCCGCTAATAAATTTATCTTTTACTACATATTTTTGAAGCAGAGGGCATCGGAAACAAACATTACATTATAAATTTTCAAATTACTATTCAATCACTGGCCTTGAAGGGGAGGGTTTAGTTTGATGTTTAACGGCATCGCGACAGTCAGAGTCAAATGTGCCAAGGAGAGGGGCAAATATTACCTCTTGAGGTGGTACATCGAAAGAAATAGTTCTCAAGTCGACTTTCACATAATTGTCAATGCAGGGAAGAACGAAGAAGATTCCTGGACCTTTAGCGCCACCTGGCAAAAGGCGACCCATTCGGAAGATGACGGCACGCTCGTATTCTTGTACCATCTGCAGAGAAACAAAAGTGATAAGAGAGCTAACATCTGCAGTGCTTGTAAAATGATATATGTTGAAAGGAAATATCAAATATGATTTTGGACGGTCGCTTATTAAAGAAACACTTTTTAAACTTTGAGAAAGGCGTATCTAAGTTACGACCCAATAAATAAGGTGAGATAAGAAGAGAACTCAAAATCGATGTCTTAATTTCAGTCATTATGATGATCAGAATTTGCTTTTAAAGGATTTGTTCATTTTACATGAAAGAGCACTTTAATAGAAAGAAAAATGGTAAAGAAACTACTTCAATATTTCATTCCGTTAAAGAGATATTTAAATTCAAAGTTATGTCTTATCTGTACAGAAATGACGGGTGTAGTAAGTCTACTATGGAAGGTTGGCACCCTAATACTCACTTTAATAACAATTGTTAATGCATTTGAAATAAAATTGTTATTAAACTTTTTTAACTATTGAAAATATATTTCCTCGAACTTTTTTCAGATAGTAAATTATAATTATTGTGACTACTGTACATTCTGTTTTACTACTTTACTGACTTATCCAAAAGTTTTGGAGTCACAAAATCACTGGAAAATATATTATAGAAAAGGTAAAAACTTAGAATCTTAGGATGTGATGTCATAACTAGTCCTGATTTCAGCCATTTTTTCACAAATGAAACAGAAATTTAAACTTAAATATCTCCTTTACGGAACCAGTGAACTAATCCTTTAACCCTTACTATACCACGCGGCGACATTATCGCCGTTTTGGATGCATCTTCCATCCCGCTTCCCAAGCGCATTAAAAAAAATAAAAAAGAAAGCTGGTAGAGTATGGTTCATCAGCCCGTGACAAGTGTGCCAACTAAAAGAAAAAGGAAGTATGGGCGGCACACCGAAGCGGAACGAGCCCGACTCTGCTGCTCGGAAGACAAAGGACTCTTTCAATAATCAGCCTGTGCTTAACCGTTACTCTATCACACGGCGATATTATCGCCGTTTTGGGTGCCCCATCTCTGACCCCACCTCCCAAGTGTGTTTTCCAAAAAAAGTGCTGGTAGACTAAGGGTTAAAGTAAAGACCATTGATTCTTCAGCTTCTCTCCTACAATAAATTGTTTGTTTGATGAGGTCTTAACGGCACTACGACAACGAGGGTCAAATTGTGCCTGAGAGGTCAGATCATTTTAGAGGTAGGAAGAAAAGAAAACAGGGAGAGAATGAGAGAAATTCAAGAACAAAAGTCAGAAAGCTGTGATCGAGAGAGGAGGTGCATGGGTGAAACAAAACAAAGTAGGGAGGGGGTGGAAGAGGAGAATTAAATATGTTTGTAGAGGAAGGCATGATGAAGGAAGGAGATTATTTTATCCAGGATTTTTTTTAAAGATACTTTGGTAGAAAATTAAGAAATATTTGAGTTTACATTAAAAAATAATTCGTTGTCCTTTGATCAAATATCACAAATTTGTATCTTTAATACTGTGTACTATAAATATTCAAAAAATTGTAATATGGTCTGCAAATTTTTGAAGAGACTTTGAACCATTTCTGCAAAAGTAGCAAATGTTGACTTTCTGTCCTTGTTCCTTTTAAAAACATTGTCTCTTCTTCATCATTGCTTGTGTCCATAGCTTTAGGTTTGATATGAAAATAAATACTTCTAAGTTCTATCTTGGCAACAGCAGAAAATTAATCTCTCATCAAAATTTTGGTCAAGCACAAACAAACCGTCAAAATGACAAACAATTTCCACTCTATTTATTGACTGTTTGCCAAGAATCAATGGATGGAATCTTTAAATGACTGACCGAGCAAACAACTGCATTTGCTAAATAAGGGTGATAATGGATTACTCTTTAAATAAAGTCACCTTTCCACTGCCTGTATGTAAGTTCTCAGATGTTATAGGCACAAACTGCAAATAGAGGACTGGAAAATTGTTCAAAAAACATCCATGATGTACGTTTTCTTCAAATGGCTGATCGTCTAATTAAAGTATGGTTTGGTACTATGGAGAAAGGTTTTTGAACTACGTACCGCAGCAACTGGCATCAAAATCGCTTGTTTGCTCAATTTTCTTGAAGTTCATTCTTTTCTTTTATCTAAACTATTTACTTTGTTGTCTCGTCTCTGATACCTTCCCCTACCACCATTACATCATCTTTGTATGCACTAGTGGGCAAATTGGTTGAGAAATGGTTTCAGCACGTACTGTAGTTCAAAATGGATGGTAACATTACTGCAGATAAACATGTCCACATTACCACTGGATCTCAAATGTCTAAATTAATTACTTGTTTGATATGTGACATACTTTTGAAGAGTATTCCTTTGTGCCCTTGGAATTCCTTTGTGCCCTTGGAATTCCTTTGTGCTCTTGGAATTCCTCTGTGCTCTTGGAATTCCTCTGTGCTCTTGGAATTCCTCTGTGCTCTTGGAATTCCTTTGTGCTCTTGGAATTCCTTTGTGCTCTTGGAATTCCTTTGTGCTCTTGGAATTCCTTTGTGCTCTTGGAATTCCTTTGTGCTCTTGGAATTCCTTTGTGCTCTTGGAATTCCTTTGTGCTCTTGGAATTCCTTTGCTCTTGGAATTCCTTTGCTCTTGAAATTCCTTTGCTCTTGGAATTCCTTTGCTCTTGGAATTCCTTTGCTCTTGGAATTCCTTTGCTCTTGGAATTCCTTTGCTCTTGGAATTCCTTTGCTCTTGGAATTCCTTTGCTCTTGGAATTCCTTTGCTTTGCTCTTGAATTCCTTGCTCTTGAATACCTTTGCTCTTGAATACCTTTGCTCTTGAATACCTTTGCTCTTGGAATACCTTTGCTCTTGGAATTCCTTTGCTCTTGGAATTCCTTTGCTCTTGGAATTCCTTTGCTCTTGGAATTCCTTTGCTCTTGAAATTCCTTTGCTCTTGGAATTCCTTTGCTCTCGGTATTCCTTTGCTCTCGGTATTCCTTCGCTCTCGGCATTCCTTCGCTCTCGGTATTCCTTCGCTCTCGGTATTCCTTCGCTCTCGGTATTCCTTCGCTCTCTGTAGTATTTCCTTAGCTCTCAGTATTTTTCTCCTCAAAATTCTTCTAATGTAACTGTTCCAAAATTAAACACATCCCTCACATATTCTGCAAATTCCCAGGGAACAAAAAAAAAAAAGCCCTTAAAACTTGAGGTATAATTCCTACTCATTCCACACTAGAGATGTACTGTACAGTAAGTGCTATCCACAATGAAAACTTGTTGCCTGAAATAAGTGTACTGCACTGTAATGAGGCAACTTCAGTAGAAATTGCAAATTACAAACTGTTGACATTTTCACTCTTAGAACTACTGACAATAAATCACAAAAAAGAATTCCCACCGAACAAAAGATAGCCCTTAAAACTTGAGGTATAATTCTCACTCATTCCACACTAGCGATGTACTGTACAGCAAGTGCTATCCACAATGAAAACTTGTTGCCTGAAATAATGTGTACTGTGCTGTAATAATAAGGCAACTTCAGTTGAAATTGCAAATTACAAACTGTTGAAGTTTTCACTCTTAAAAGTACTGACAATAAATCCAAAAATAAAACAATAAATTCATTCAGTATTTTAAAGGATTAGTTCAGTGGTCAAGCATGTCCATCTTATACGAAAGAGGACTTCAAAAGAAACAAAAATGATAAAAAAAAAGCATTCCAAAATCTTATTCTATTAGTGGATATTCAACTTTAAAGATTTGTATTATTTCTGTAGAAACGACTGAAATTAGACTAGTTGTGATGTCACAGCCTCATATTCCACAAGATCTTGATGTATTTTAAAGAAAGTTTATTTAATTTTTCACTATTAAAACTATTTTTCCTCAAACTTTCTTTAGGTGGTATATTATAAATACCCCTTCCTATTTTTAGTTTTACTACTTTTTTGACATATCCCATGGTTTTTAAGCCACAAAATCGCAGGACAAAATATAATAGAAAACAAAAAGACTGAGGAAACTTGAGGCTATAACATCACAACTACTCTGATTTCAGTCATTTCTACACAAATGATACCAAACTTTAAACTTAAATTTCTCCTTAAGCAAATAAAACCTAACTTGAAACTTAAATATCTCCTTAATGGAATAACATTTTTGAATGCTTTCTTCACCATTTTGTTTCAATTGATGTCTTTTTTCATGTAAGCTGGACTTCCTTGACCCATTGACTAATTCTTTGAAGAAGATATGGGAAGATATAAAAAAAAAAAATTGGTTTTTTTTTTTGTAAAATTTTATTTGGAAGAGCATATTTTTAGAGCCAATTTGGTACAAAAATCAGGTTGATATCATATTCCGTTCAGGAGATATAGGTTTTTAAAGATTTTCCAATTGAATTTTAAAGTTTTTGTACAGTATGATGAATTCGTGTTTGATGATGTCTTAGAAACAATTCCATTGCAAATGTTTATGTACTTCTTTGAACGTTAATTGGTTGTTTCTGTATGATTAAAAACAATTTTCCCAAAGTTATCAAAGTAGGGTATATTTGGCAATGAATATAAATAAATAACTTTCATCAATTTATTTTTCTAGCAGGTTTTACTACTAAAAAAGGATGATAGATTTTAATGAAATACATCAACTTTGTGGAAAGAATGTGTTGCTGTCATGTCACACTGGGCCTTTTTCTATTCGTTTATTGGCATTTTTTGTGAACTATGAAATTTGAATATCTCCTGGTAGGAATGAAATATTAAAATAATTTTTGTACTAAATTGTTTCTAAAAAAATTATCTTTCTTATGAAAGGTTATGAACAAACAGCATTCAAACAGTTCTAAACAAATGTAGAATAGAATTGCCTTTACACTTGAAAAGAAGGATTATTTAGCTTTCAATATATCATATGGTTGATCCTAGTTTCAAGATTTCTTTGACATACAGTAAATGCAATATTAATCATTTCTTTCCTTATTAATTGAAGTCCTTCAAATGTCTGTTTCAGCTCAAAGTTGACTGGAGGTATTGTAAATACTGCTCTTATAAATATTTAAAGCTTGCTTAAATAAGTCAAGAAATAATTTTTAGCAGTCAGTATTTTGCTGCACATGAATTATTTACTGATCACAACTAGGGCTGTTGTCTTCACACACTGCAACTACTTAGCTAATAAGAAAATTTCAATCAGCAACAAGAACTGTCAGAAGGACAGTATGCTCGACTATTCAAAGCTATTAAAGAGAATAGGCTTATAGAGGGAAGTATATACAGAAAAAGAGTAGCAGAGGCAGATGATTTCAAATTACTTAAGCTTTGAAAGATGCACTTACATTTTCATTTGCTTTGTTAATTTTCACATTTTACTACAAGGTTTGGTTTGGTTTGTTGATGTTTAACGGCACCGCGATAGTCAGAGTCAAATGTGCCAAGAGGGTGCTAATAAATAATGATGTAGAGTTAGGATAGTGAGGAGATGGAAGGTTTGTAAGGGATATAAAGGGGAAAGGCTGAATGTGGGAAAAAAATGTAGGTGAAAAGATAGGGGTGGAGATTATATGTGGTGGAGAGGTTGTTGTTGCGGGGGAAGTTGATGTTTGAAGAAGAATTGTTTTTGAATAGGTCTGAGATTGAGGAGAGAAGAGATCTGAAGTTCTGGTATACTACAAGCTTAAAAATATCTTTTGATTTTCAGAGATATTCTAAGACAAAAAAAAACTCAAGTTTACCTCACCCATGCAGTAACTCAAAAAACATGTAAAGGCTAGTTGAGTCTTTAAAACCATAACACTTCTTTTAGTTCTATCAATTGAACAACAAAGAAAGGAGAGGCGCTAACTTGCCAATGTCAATGAAAGAATGTCATTAAGCTCCCTTTCCAACCTGTACCCTTCCCAACATTCCCAGAACTACATCCTGGATTGTAATACAACTTCCAATTTAGGAAAATATGTTTGTCAAGCAACTAATTTTTTTTGTAAATGTCATCCTTCACCTGTACTCCATGCAATCGCACCTGAAAAGCAGATACTGTATGTCTTTCATCCACTTGCATGACCCACATGCCATCACAACATCACATATGACACCCCACCATTCCACATGCCATTCCACCCTGTCGACCCATATGTCGACCCACATGCCAACCCACCCTGTTCCACTTGCCAACCCACCCTGTTCTACATATCAACCCACCCATTCCAACATGTCAACGCATCCTGACCAACATCCCATCCCACCCTGCCCTGCATACAATTCCACCGTCCCACATGAAATCCCACCCCCATCCTAATTCCTTCAGCTAATTTATCATCATGTCATCTTCCCATAATCAGACCCCTACCTTTGCAGTTTTACAGGGGCGGCCCGCCCTGCCCCTCCATCCGCCTGACCTGCCCCATGGGGTCCGCCAAGCCCCTCATGAGAAAAATATATAACTTTTTAATTTTAGATTTTTTAAATCTACAAGTACTCTTTCCGAAATGCGCTCGGGAGGCGGGGAGAAAGATCGCAGCATAGTAGAATAAGGGTTAATGACTGATAATTTATAAGCAGTTCATCAACTAACAATGGTTATCAAGTACAAGCATTTACTGGCCTGTTAGTGTGTTTGCAGTTGGTTGTTTTTTTCTTGGGAGGGGTGAATTTGCCAGCTGTGTACCTTTCGACTAGAGAGTGCCTAAAAATGTCTAAAAATATCTAAAAAACGTCAAATATTCGAGAAGGTTAGTCTTTTTTTTTGTGTGGGGTGGGGGGAGAGTGCGCCACAAGACACAGTAGCGTACTGTATACAAAAATATTTCAACCCAGTGACATCACCAACTGTACTGTACTTGATCAACCCACTTGATCAACCCACTTAAAAACATGGCTCTGTTCTTTGCAAACCACGCTAAAATCTTGGCAACTTCGAAACATATTTGTTGTTTATTTCACAATCTTTTTTTCTTTTTTGCCTAAATTACTCGACTCATCAGGTAATCTTTGTATTTATGTGGTAAAAATAACAATCAATGTTTTTTATCCCTGTATTTCAGGGTCCATTTTACAGCTTGTAAAACAGGTGCTATGCCTAACAATAGTGTAGCATAGCATTCCTAATCAAGCCTAAGCCCGAATATTAAGCTTAAGTAGCTTAAAATTTGATGAGTCAAAGTGAAAGATTAGTGGGAATTTAACACCTGCATTAAAAAAGTTTGACTTGTAAGATCATTGATTGTTGTGTGTATGAATGTTATTGATTTTGAATTCAAACTCTAAAGTATTGTTGGGAAACTGATAGGGGCACTTTCTGGGCGATTTTCCGCGTAAACGATGGATTAATTTTGTTAACGGTAAATGATGCTTTCAATCGTGTACACGATTAATCGGTAAATGGTTGCATCCCTAATACTTCAAGATCTTTTTGTTTTTAAATCGTGAGCAACAAGGAATCAGATCTGAAACTGCTGACATTGATAAAACATAACAAACACTACGGAACATGTGATTTGATTCAAAAATTCAAGGGTCCAAACAACTCATTGAAATACAGAACATTTGAACAGATGGCATTTGCCCTGGCAGATAATGCACTGGCTCACACCACCTAAGTCATTTGCCCTGGCAGATAATGCACTGGCCCACACCACCTACTATAAGTCATTTGCCCTGGCAGATATTGCCACTGGCCCACACCTAGAGCTGTGAACATTTAGGGATTTTAGTAAACGTGTACACGCAAAAAAAAAGCGAGCATGTATCGTGTACACGCGTTTAGTACTGTAATTTTCGGAAATACACAAAAATTGCTCTAAAACTATCAGACGGAAGTGAGAAAATCGCGCAACCAGTATGGCAAAAGTACTGACTCCATTGCCCAAATAGACGCTGAATTTTGCTTTCCAAACCGTAAAAAGTTTACTTCTACAGTATAAATCATCATTTTTATGGAAAATATGCATGGAAATTCAGTTTAGAAAGAACAGATAACTTCCTTTCAATGTCATTTAAACTCAATATCACGTAACTTTTTTGTCCTATTCACAACGGCTTTCAAAGTTTTTCTTTGAAAATCTTGCATACTAGGCCTATGATATACCTCGCCGTAAAACATTTCAAAACAACGCCACCACACCAGAAGTTCTGAAATATCAGTCCTCTCGAAAAAAATGCCCGCCATCTTTGCGACGCATGCAGAATTTCAGCTCTGTTAAAACCTTTTTCTGTTCGTTCATTATGCAATATTTTTTCTTTCTTGCAAAATTTATTTGACTCATCAGGTAATATTTACATGTAAATGTACTGATTGTCACGATTCAAGTATTTTTCAAGTGTTTTTTGGTCGATTTAATAGCATGTAAAACGGGCCTTGATTGAGTGGGATTTAAAGCCTTATGGCCTAACGTTAGGCCTATTGTATGTTAGTTTCAGTTTACTGCGGCATATTCGCGGTGCATTTTACAAGTTAAATTACTCAGATTTTGGCAAAATCGAAGTGCATAATATCCCCATTCATTGGTTATTACTGCGCATTTGTGATTCGCACATTTAACAAAGATTATGCTAATCGGGTTTACACTTTGTAAAAAGTCATTGATTGGAATTTTGTCAGCCGATGTGTGTGATTTGAATCATGAATGACAATATTGATTTTCAACGGCAAGACTGACTATGAAAAACAATTACTCGCAATGAAGTATTCAGTAAACAATTACAAGATTTGCGAGCATGTAGCGTGTACACGCTAAATAGTCACAGCTCTACCCACACCACCTACTAAGTTATTTGCCCTAGTAGATTATGCCACTGGCCCACATCACCTAACTGCCCACAGTTATCAAATGCTCTGGATAATTAATATATCACTGTATATAGTCAACCCAAAATTTGTGCTGGAATCTAATTAAGAAACTCCATATTGCGAAGCAAAAGCATTTTTAATATTGTACATCTGCGAAGAAGTGGCTATGAAGCACAAATATCTGTATAATGTAGCCAATGAGATCCAAGTCTAAGTGTTTGATGAATTAGAGAATAAGCTTAATTAACCTCACTCTACCAGGGGTTTGAGAAATGCGAGTCAAATTTTCGTAACTGTTTATCTCATATGAATTTTTGACAACTTTTCTTTCTTTTTCTTTCCTTTACAAGTTTGGTTTTACTGGAAGCTATGGTATTTTTTTTTGAGTAATGAAAGCAAAATTTGGAAAAATTGGACAATTATGTGCAATTTAAGCAATTTTTGGCTAAATTCAACTAAGAAATGGGCCTATTTTGCACGAGTATAATTTCTTGTGAATATTGAAAACAACAGTTTTGTGTTACAAATTTAGATTCTTTACCAAATTTCTTTTTCAATGATGCTAATCTACAATTTTTAGCTAGAAGGGAAAGATGAGAAAACACTAAAAAAAATTTTTAGCCAAATGTCCCCTAAAAACCACAACTTCAAGTTTAATTTCCACTGCCATGGTCAGTCAGATGAGTTAAGACCAGAAGGCAGGACACAACATCATTCCCTTCTCCACTGCCATGGTCAGTCAGTTGAGTTAGGACCAGAGGGCAGGACACAACATCATTTCCTTCTCCACTGCCATGGTCAGTCAGTTGAGTTAGGACCAGAAGGCAGGACACAACATCATTTCCTTCTCCACTGCCATGGTCAGTCATTGAGTTAGGACCAGAAGGCAGGACACAACATCATTTCCTTCTCCACTGCCATGGTCAGTCAGTTGAGCTAGGACCAGAAGGCAGGACACAACATCATTTCCTTCTCCACTGCCATGGTCAGTCAGTTGAGTTAGGACCAGAAGGCAGGACACGACATCATTTCCTTCTCCACTGCCATGGTCAGTCAGTTGAGCTAGGACCAGAAGGCAGGACACAACATCATTTCCTTCTCCACTGCCATGGTCAGTCAGTTGAGTTAGGACCAGAAGGCAGGACACAACATCATTCCCTTCTCCACTGCCATGGTCAGTCAGTTGAGTTAGGACCAGAAGGCAGGACACAACATCATTTCCTTCTCCACTGCCATGGTCAGTCATTGACTTAGGACCAGAAGGCAGGACACAACATCATTTCATTCTCCACTGCCATGGTCAGTCATTGAGTTAGGACCAGAAGGCAGGACACAACATTATTTCATTCTCCACTGCCATGGTCAGTCAGTTGAGTTATGACCAGAAGGCAGGACACAACATCATTTCCTTCTCCACTGCCATGGTCAGTCAGTTGAGTTATGACCAGAAGGCAGGACACAACATCATTTCCTTCTCCACTGCCATGGTCAGTCAGTTGAGGTATGACCAGAAGGCAGGAGACAACATCATTTCCTTCTCCACTGTCATGGTCAGTCAGTTGAGTTAGGACCAGAAGGCAGGACACAACATCATTTCCTTCTCCACTGCCATGGTCAGTCAGTTAAGTTAGGACCAGAAGGCAGGACACATCATCATTTCCTTCTCCACTGTCATGGTCAGTCAGTTGAGTTAGGACCAGAAGGCAGGACACATCATCATTTCCTTCTCCACTGCCATGGTCAGTCAGTTGAGTTAGGACCAGAAGGCAGGACACATCATCATTTCCTTCTCCACTGCCATGGTCAGTCAGTTGAGTTAGGACCAGAGGGCAGGACACAACATTATTTCCTTCTCCACTGTCGTGGCTGGTCAGATGAGCTAAGCCGGCAGAGGACGGATTCCTTCAATTCTATGTTCCGAAAACTTTTTCATTTGAACTTCCAACTGCCATGGCTAGTCAGTTGAGCTAAACCGTCAGAGGATACTTCACTACAATTCTAATGCTCAAGCTTTAATCAACTTTTTCATTTCAACTTAAAATTCAAGTTCAACGGCAACGGTGCATAACACAGTAAAAACAAACCAAAAACTCTCCAGACTTGGAAGTCATTATGAACGCTGAAAATCTACTGGAGGAAAGAGGGTAGAAGTACCATAGGGTGCAGAGTTAGAATTTTTCCAGCGAGGTCAAGAGCTGTAGCCTATTGTATTATTGTAGTAGCAGGTAAATATGTTGTGTGCCAGAGAAGATAAACTTCTCTGCCCCCCCTCCCTTCCTCCTTTCTTGATCCGCCACTGCTGGGACTTCCGTTATTTCAATAAATGATTTCGGAGGATTAACTGATAAAGGATGATGGAAATTAACAACCATCTGGAAAATTTGACTGCCTATAACTTATTGGAGCATGTGCACTGTGTCTGACAAGAACCCTCACCATACCCAGCTAACATAATGACCTTTTCTGTGTGTAGTATGAATATTTGGCTAATCAGGAACCATTACAACAAACTGCAATCCCAATCGTAAAGTCAACTCTGTTATAGCCTTAAAGTAGTAAGAAAAATTCATTCAGAAGCACCGTCACAAATTAAGTATTTAAAAAAAAAAATTAGGGGTTCAAGTGACAATGCTTAACAACAGGGTGGTAGCCAAGATCTAGAAAATGTTTCATGACGACGTTTTCTGGACATCAATTTTTTCTCTCAAATTTTTAGTTTTTGTTTCTCTCGTAAAATCTCACATCATTCATCTACTTTTCTTATTATATAAACCTTAAAAAAATTGAATTCTACACCCGTGAGCCAATAATTTCAATGATTCTTAATATCATTGAGTCGTTATCTTCATTGGAAAATGGCTTGTTTCAGCTCATTATATATTTATGATCTCAAGTGGGCGGAATACCTAAAGAAGAAACGAAGCAACTTTTCAGTGCGCTGGGAACTGACTGTTCTACACCACTTTTCCTTTGAGAAAATGAGAGAAATTGAGAAAATGATAAGAGAGAGAGTAATGCTTTGCTAGTTAAAATATACTTATACATGTATGATATTGATCTCCATATACCCTTGTAACCGCAATCCTACATTATTTACAAACAGGACACATACAGTACTGAAATGCCAACAGGAAAAGAAATTTTGGGTATTCATGTTTGTTTGTTTGATGAGGGCTTAACGGCACCACGACAAGGGTTAAATTGTGCCTGAGAGGTCAGATCATTCTAGAGGTAGGAAGGAAAGAAACGGAGGGAAAATGAGAAAAATTCAAGAACTAAAGGTCAGAAAGCTGTGATCGAGAGGGGAGGTGCATGGTTGAAACAAAAACAAAGTAGAGAGGGGGTGAAAGAGGAGAATTAAATATGGTTGTAGAGGGAAGCATGATGAAGGAAGGAGATAATTTTACCCAGAGAATTTTTCTGAAAAAACTCAGCAATTGAGTTGTGGGGAGCGAGGAAAGCTCTGAAAAGGTTGTACAGGGGCAAGCAAGGAGAACGTGATGGATTGTGGCAGCAGAAAACATAAACCTGGTAAATGATCAGGAATACATATAAACTGTACTGAATGTTGATTCCTGTGGGTATGAGGAAACAAATTCCCCCTTATTCAAGCCCCTAATTACAAATGACACTTACCTTAATACAGACACATAAGGAGAAAGGAAAAGTGCAGACTACAAGAAAATAAGAGAAAAACACCAGCATCGTCACACAAAATCCATTGGATCCTTCATCTGAAATGAGAAGAAAAAACAGGTTAACAATCAATGTCAGCAATCCCATATCCATCAGTAAAGTATAGAAGTGGATCTACAGCAATGTTGGACAACACTGCTGGGACTTTTATCCACTTTTCTTTAAAGGAATATTTCCATGGTTTTTTGTAAAATTGTATTTGAAAGAGCATACTTTTAGAGCCAATCTGGTAACAAAAATCAGGTTGATATCATATTTTTCTTTCAGAAGGTATGATTTTTAAAGATTTCCCAAATGCATTTTAAAGTTTTTTGTACAGTATGATGAATTCGTGTTTGATGATGTCATAGAAACTATTCCATTGCAATTGTGTGTGTTTCTTTGAACAGTAATTGGTTGTTTTCTGTATGATTAGAAACAATTTTCCAAAAGCTTTTGAAATATGGTATATTTGGCAATGTATATAAATACCTAACTTTCATCAATTTATTTTTCTAGCAGGTTTTATTAATAGAAAGGGAGGATAGATTTTAATAAAATACATAAATTTGTGGGAGAATATGTTGCTGTAATGCCATACTAAGCCTTTTCCTATTTATTTATTGGCATTTTTATGAACCTTAAAATTTGAATATCTTCTGGTAGGAATAACATATCAACATGATTTTTGTACTAAATTTTTAAATAATTTTTTTCTTTCTTACAAAAGGTAATGAAAAAACATGGAAATATTCCTTTAATGTTGAAAATAATGTTTGGAAGCTCAGTCATTTCCCCCTCCACCCCCATCCCCATTTAAAGATGGTCGAAGAGAGAAAGTGAAGGAAGAGTGACCTCTGAAGGCATATCACAAGTACTTCGCAAAGTCACAATTCAAGGTTCAGTTCACTTCATCTAATGAAGAGGGTTGCTGGGGGCAACTTTACAGAATCAAAATTGAAATGATTTTGCTCAGGGTCTCCGCTCTGATGAATAAATCTTTATCACAACTGAAAAGGAGGCTCCAAATTTCCTGCATGAAATCAACAATCAGACTTCTTGTGGGGGAAATTGCTGTGTATTAAAGATATAAATTTGACAATCTCACTAGCAAGGCCTCAATTTACAACCACAACAAGAGGCCATTATCAACAAGACACTACTGTACAGTATCTTATTACGATTTTAACAACTTTTTTATTATTCGTCACAAACAGGCTCTCCACTTAAATTTGCGGTGCTGCTCTATGATTGGTTAATGTTACCCTTATAATAAAATAGATCTTTAAGCAAAGACAAGGATGATCGATTGCAGTCAGATTTGTATTCAGTCTGCCAATAAATTGCATTTTAAGTTCAAGTCATATTCCATCTTAAAAATATACTGGGTGGCTTTGAAAATATAGTGAAAGGGGTCTGGATATTAACAAATAAATAGGAAGGTCCTATAATATTCACGGTCACAGTTTTTAATGATGGGAGTGTTTTTATATGCCCCTGTGTTTCATTTATATTGTACTGCATGTTTGTCTGTCAAAAAGTTTAAAATGAAATAAATAGTTATATAGGAATTTGCCACCAATATTTTGCCTCCTTACAGCCCCTTGTGAAAGTCCAATGGCAGACCTGTGTTATAATGTTATGCACTTGTCAGTTGTATGACTCACCCCTACTACCTCCAGCAATGTCAGTCAAAGTTGAGTCATTAACATATGAAATAGTGATTCACATGTGCATCATTGTACCAAATTGTCAGTCACCAGAGTGACTCTGATGTGTGTCAATTTACTTCAGACCCTTGTACAGGTGATTGATTTGGGATAAGTCATTTCACAAAAAATGTCAGTCACCTATATGACTGAGGGGTGCGCCAATGTACATGTTTTGTCCATCCACTTTGGTGCAATGACTCACCTTGTCCGGGGGTGTAGGGGTGAGTCACACAATTGACAAATGCATTAATCTTTAGATTAAAACATACAGATGTGAAACCCAGTGAGGAACATTTATTCACAATGAATGCCAACCCTGTCTTGCAATCTCAGATATGATCTAATGGTTGACATAACATTGCATTCAAATCAGTTCAACTTGAGTTATTTGCCGTCATTCTCTCTAGAATACCAATTTCTAGACATGACTACTGTATACCTCCAGCCCGTTCAACATACAGCAGTGTAATTGAGGTTGATGGTTGTGCGTGTGATGAGCATAATTATGTTGCTAAACCTGTTGTCATATCACTAATAGCTAAAAAATCAATAGTTAATAACCTTCATCGTAGTACAGCGCTATCTTTGCAGAAAAATCTATGGATTTTGTACGAAAGCAATTATTGTCAATGCCAAGTGTGCTTGTGCTCGGTACAAAAATCCATACTTAATTTACTAATGCAATGTGCCGGTTGGTTGGTCATTAAAACCTGACAAAAAGTTAGTTCTTTAAGACAACACACACTGGAGGTACTGACAAATTTGTTTGAGAGAAAGAGATTGGTACTCATCCAGTATTATACATTACTGTATAGGAACAATGGTGTTTGTATGCATTTGTGTATTATGTATAATGCAGGTACAGATAACACATATTGGAAAACTAGAATATTAGCACTTTTAGAGCACATACCACCGCCCGATGCAATTCCAACATGCCTAGAATAATTTTAAGAGTTCATTTGATCCCCATACCCCAATATAATCTACGTCAGAAATCCTGGTCCCACTAAGAATCATCTCCAAGTTTTAATCTGTAATAAACATTTGTAATCTGAACACTTGAAGATTATCTTCTGACTGGGTTTCTTCCAAGGCCATACCATTGTTTTCAGTTATATTCAAGTGAAGCATCATTGCTTGAGCTCTATTCAGCCAGGATTCACATTCCACTAAACCAATTTGTTTTATTTTCATTGATTCAGAAAACACTTTCATGTACAGTAAGTCTCTTTGAGTCCAAAAATTGATTTTTGGATCTTCATTCAGAGCGCAAAGTCATTGTGCAGCACATTCCATTGGAAA
Source organism: Chiridota heheva (assembly GCA_020152595.1). Classification (NCBI taxonomy): domain Eukaryota; kingdom Metazoa; phylum Echinodermata; class Holothuroidea; order Apodida; family Chiridotidae; genus Chiridota; species Chiridota heheva. The sequence goes on from JAIGNY010000927.1 coordinate 151,057, forward strand.
GTTTCAACTTAAGTCTTGACAAACCTGACACCCTAAAACATCCCCACCCCTCAATTCTGCCCTTCCCTTGTTCCAGTTAGTCCCAAATTTTAGTCACACCTTCCCTAAGCAGTTACAAAACCACACACCAAATTAAATCCAAATCCAATCATCAGTTCTTGAAATATCTTGATGACAGACAAACAAACAGACAGAAAAACAAACAGACAGACAAACGAACAAACACAGGTGAATACATAACCTTTGCCCAACTTCGTTGGCTTAGGTAAATATAACCTCAGACCATCTTCATTGGCGGAGATAATAAGTTCATTTGTCAGCCATGCTTTGCATTATGAGAGCAATGCTATCATATACACATAATTGTAAAGAAAATTAAACACTGTAGCTTTTTCATTTTAGGTTTGGTTTGTTGATGTTTAACGGCACCGAGACAGTCAGAGTCAAATGTGCCAAGAGGGTGTTAAAAATTATGGTGTAAGATTTAGAAAAGTGAGGAAAGGAAGGTTTTAGGAGATAATTAAAGACCATCTATCGTGATTAAAAAATGTGGTGGTGTACATTCTATTCCAAAACAATACTGATTGGCCCACCAATGTAAATGCACATTGTTCCATTGCATTTCGACCAGTCAAAACACACAAATTGAAATCTATTTATCTATGTTATAGAGACGATAACTGGTCTTTAAGTTTAAAAAAATGTTGTACACTATACATCTGACAGGTATAGGAAGTTTTGCACAAACGAGCACCCATACACATCTTCCACACATAAATGTTGATAATTCTTTATAGAGAAATTCCATTCTACTTTTTACAAAGAATGAAAACAATTCTTCAAATTTTTGCAGATTATCTTCAGATCCTATAAATTACAATCTGATAACATGCACAGTACAAACTGTATGGTTTTAAACCATTTTTACAATTGCAATGAAATAGGTTAAAGCTTTCTTGAAGGCTTATCTATAACGTTATTCCCATGTACGTGTACAGACGCTATTGGGTGTATACTTGTGATTTCTACAATACTTAAGGAATATTTCCATGATTTTTTGTAATATTTTCATGTGTTTTTTGTAATATTCTCATGTTTTTTTTTGTAATATTCCCATGTTTTTTGGGGTAATATTCTCATGTTTTTTTGTAAGATGCCCATCGTTTTTTTAATATTCCTTTATTTTTTTTTTAATATTCCCATGGTTTTTTTAAAATATTCCCATGGTCTTTTTAATATTCCCATGGTTTTTTTTATACATATTCTTAAGGTTTTTTTTATAATATTCCATGTTTTTGTTGTTGGTAATATTTCCATGGTTTTTTGTAATATTTCCATGGTTAATTGTAAAATTTTATTTGAAAGGGCATACTTTTAGAGCCAATTTGGTACAAAAATCAGGTTGATATCATATTCCGTTCAGGAGATAGGTATTTTAAAGATTTCCCAATTGCATTTTAAAGTTTTTGTACAGTATGATGAATATGTGTTTGATGATGTCATACAGACAATGCCAATGCAAATGTTTATGCATTTCTTAAAACGTTAATTGGTTGTTTCTGTATGATTAGAAATGTTCCAAACGTTATTGAAGTATGGTATATTTGGCAATGTATATAAATACCTAACTTTCATCAATTCATTTTTCTAGCAGGTTTTATTAATTAAAAAGGGAGGATAGATTTTAATGAAATACATCAACTTTGTGGGAGAACGTGTTGCTGTGATGTCATACTGAGCCTTTTACTATTCATTTATTGGCATTTTTTGTGAACTTTAAAAGTTAAATATCTCCTGGTAGGAATGCCATATCAACATGATTTTTGTATTAAATTGTTTATAAAATTTGTCTCTTTCTTATGAAAGGTTAAGAAAAGACATGGGAATATTTCTTTAATCACTAGTACCCCCTCACTTGTCGATGTTGCTTGTTTAGAATCCGAACTATGCAGCAAGTTAAATTTTACAAGTTTTTTTTCTTCTTCAAACAATGAAATCAAATGGTAATCCATGAATTCTTACTAGGTGCTACTAGTCTTTTCCCTCACAATCTGTTTATCCCAATAATACTCTGAACTTATGTGGATATCACTTATTTGGAAATAGTTCTCTGAATAAAATTCAATATTTTTGAAGTACATGTACAGTACATGTAAGATAAAAAGGTAATACTACATACATACAGTGGTGGGGAGTGTGTGTGGGTGGGGAGGGAGGGGGGGGGGACAGGCAAACAATATTTTTCATTAGTGTTACTTGCCTCCCAATCAACACAATACTAGTGTTCTGCTCCCCGCTCCCCCAAAAATAGTAACTGTCGAGATGCGCCAAAAGATAAAGTAGTGAAGTAAAGTGAAATTTGATGACATTAAACCTACTGTAAGTTAGTCAAATGATGTATACAGTATCTGTGCATAGTCAGGGAATTGTTACTGATATCAACATAATGGCAATAAACGGATTCCTGGTGTGTCTACTAATATCACAATACTACAGTCCCTTTTTGTACAATACATGTTAGAGCTGTGACCGTTTAGCGTATACACTCTACATGCTCGCAAAACCTTGTAAACCTTTACTAAATACTTCATTGCAAGTAATCATTTTTATAGTCAGTCTTGCCGTTGAAAATCAACATGATCATTCATGATTCAAATCACACACACATTCGGCTGACTAAATTCCAATCAATGACTTTCTACAAACTGTAAACCTGATTAGCATAATTCTTTTTAAATGTGCGAATCACAAATGCGCAGTAATCACCAATGAATGGGGATATTATGCACTTTGATTTCGCCAAAATCTGAGTCGGCTAACTTGTGCACCACAAATGTGCAGCAGTAAACAGTGAAACTAACAATAGGCCTAGGCCATAATTAATAAGGCTTTAGGAAAATCCCACTCAATCAAGGCCCGTTTTACAAGCTGTTAAATCGACTAACAAAACACAGTCAAAATACTTAAATTGTAACAATCATTACATTTACGTGTAAATATTACCTGATGAGTCAAATAAATTTTGCAAGAAAGAAAAAATATTGCAAAATAAAGAAACATAAAAAGGTTTTGACAGAGCTAAAATTTTAAGTGCTTTGCAAAGATGGCAGCCATTTTTTTGAGAGGACTGATATTTCAGAACTTCTGGTGTGGTGGCGTAGTTTTGAAATGTTTTACGGCGAAGTATCATAGTATGCAAGATTTTCACAGTGAAATTTTGAAAGCTGTAGCGAGTACGGCAAAAAAAAGTTACGCGATGTTGTATTTAAATGACATTGAAAGGAAGTTATCTATCTGTTCTTTCTAAACTGAATTTCCATGCCTATTTTCCATAAAAATGATGATTTATACTGTAGAAGTAAACTTTTTACGATTTGGAAAGCAAAACTTGAGCGTCTATTTGGGCAATGGAGTCAATACTTTTGCCATACTAGTTATGCCATTTCTTTTACTTCGCATCGTAAATTTGGAGCAGTTTTGGTGTATTTCTCAAAATTTCGGTACTAAACGTGTGTAAACAATACACGCTTGCTTTTTCTGGCGTGTACATGTTTACTTAAATCCCTAAATGTTCACAGCTCTAGTAAAACTATTAATACGAACTGGGTATTTCACCCCCCCCCCCCTCACCCTTCCTTATCAAAATTACAAGCCCCGCCTCTGCATACATGTATGTATTTTAACAACAGATCTTACTATAATCGGCTTTTGTCATTTATTCATTCTTTTTATCCATTCCAAAATCCTCCGACTTCTGTCTGAATATGTGGAAACCATGAAAATACCATGGAGAAGCACAAAAGCACACTACTATTCATCAATACATATCTAAACGTCTGGTGCTAGCTGCAACCAACAGCATACTTAAGTTGTATGACAGAAAAAACCTTATTAGCTTATCAGCCGAACACAGGTTGAAAAAATGATGTGGGCGTGATTTGTTTATTTTTTTTTATCCTAATCTATTTATTGATTTTTTTTTATCCCAAATCCGTGATTTGCAGCATTCAGGTGAACCACATCAGGTGTAATAAAAATTGAAAACTATCTGAATCAATCATCGATAATTCAGTAGTAGATGGAAAGAAAGGAAAGTATGGACGCTCAATGACTGAAACAAGAGAAATTATGCTACTCAAAAAACATATCTGAGATTCACTCAAACACAATTTTTTTTGGGGGGGCCTAAGTCATTGCATAAATTAGAAATTGTACTTGTACAACAATCTCCCAACGCTTTTGTTTTTGGCAAACAGGTACCAAATGTGTTGTAATAATAATAAAAACACACACGAGGGACAGAGACACAGAAATAAGGGCATGTCACAAATATCTTAATGAAGTCACAATTTTGAACTACATGTAGTAAGTGATTTGTCATACAAATTTTACAAAAGGAAAATCCCTTACATTTTCTTTCATTTGAGGCAATTTAATCCTTAATTTTCCAGGTCTGTACTTCTGATGCTAAAACCCTCCTCACTCAGTGCTTCCACAAATTCATAAAGGAATTCCCCAAATGGACTCTAAATTTCCCAAAAATTATTCCCAAATTACAACACAACTGCAGAATATGCCACATTTTTAAATGTTACTCTGTAGAAGGGCTACGCACTTATAACATAGGTACTTGCTGTCATTTACATATCTTTTCTAATTCTTAGAATAAGACATCATTGTGATGTCATAGTCTTATCCAAAAACATTTCAAAGAAATGTTACCCTTGACCTCACTCGAAGGCCATGCAATTATCATGGAAGGCTGCCTCTTTTCAAACATATTTTATAAATGGGATAGGGTTTTAGTCACTTGTCTTTGTTTACAACTGTGACAGTAAGGTCTTTTCTGGTTAAATATGCTTTTAAAATACTTTTTACTTTCAATCATATAAGTTAAGTTTATTTGATTCTTTGAACCACATGCACTTCCTGTAATATTTCCTGGTTACTGATTCTCAACATCAAGGAAATAATTAGAATAAATTTAAATACTGCTTCTCTCTTAAAGATTAGCAGTGGGAGTTCAGACCTAAATCTATTGAGTTGTATTCCAGACGCTGAAACCCGTAACTTCATGATCTTCATCTTTTGTAAATAGTTTTCCTGTGTGTATCCTGCTGTAACTTGAACCAGCATATTCTGCAACATATGTCTAGATTATAACCTATTGCTATCTGTGTGACTCATTTTTATTTCGGAACCTACCCTTATTTCGGAAGCTTTTAGCTGTGTTATATACACTGATGACCTCGTAGCCCATGCCCAAATCATTTCCAAAGTTTTTTGACTTTAATCAAAACCTCCATCACACAGCCCGTAGCCATATCCAAAACTTAAAGGACACTGCACTATGTAGCTTACAGCCAATGAATGTGTCATTCTTAAATTAAGTCAGAGATAAAGGGAACTTGTAGCCCGTAGCCTGGGAACAAAAAATTGAATTCCCAAGACTTCAATTAAAACCTCCACCATGTACCCCGTAGTCCTATCCAAAAAGACACCCAACTATGTGGCTCGTTCCAAAGAAGATCTACATCAACAAATGGGCCTTCATACTAGCCTGAGCACACAACTTACTTCGTATTCAACCCAAAAAATACATACTTAAGATACAAAACTTGAAAACATAAGGAAGCCAATTTCAAACAAACAAACTTAGGCATATTAATGACAGAGAGTGTAGCCTCTTTATTTTCAGGGTATACTTCCGGAACAGCAGGGTATTCTGTAGTTACTCCCAATTTTCACTGACTAAATATCCCCAGATTAAATAAAAAAAAACCATTGTTGCTTTATATTTCCTGAATTTAAGTTGAAAACATCAAAATGTTCATAATTTCTGGTAATTTCGTTGTAAGTTCACACAACACACATGTTCTGCCCACTGCAATATAAAGACTTGTGATCGTGGACACAATACAATTCAGTGTCTTTGATAGATTGAAATATCAACACAAATACTGACAAGCCAAGTGATAACCGCTGCGGCAGTCAATACTAAAAATACATGTATACATGTATTCACTTGGTTGGAAATGCGACCTGAGGTCATCAGACCGCAAAGCAACCACGCGCATTTACCCCACATTAGAGTTGAAATAAAGCGATCAGCTGTGTTTATTTACATGCCATATGTACCGCACACAGTAAACGCATACAGACTTGCCCAAGTGTATCGCGCAAAGATTTGTTTTCACTCAAGAAAATGACGTCATCTCCTGGATGTGACACCGACCAACTGAAAAATAGTACTTGTGAAATGTTAAGTAATTTTGTGGAGTAGATTCCCATTTGATTTCATGTTGTAACACAACAATCAATGCCTTCTAGTTTAAAGGTCTTAATGTCATCTTGCTCCTCCCTAAATATCGCCCCAAAGAACAAGTTTCATCCTCACAAACCAGCATACAGAAGTACTATGATAACAGCAGCTGCTAACCTAGCCTCCATACCTAACGACATATACTGTATGTGTAGTAACAGCCTCTTTAATCCACAATGATATGTAATGATTTATCATGCTGCATGCACCTACAATTACCCATACCAACCTGCAGTGTTGCCCTCTGCATCTGAATCCGTCGGCATGTTATATCCTTTCTGAGATTTATCAGCCATTTTGTCTGCAATCCTTCCGTCTCTTAAAATGATTTCTCCACACACTAAGTCAGTAGTAGTAACTACAACACACTGAACACTGCACCTTAATAAACAATTACAGTGCGTGCACAGCACACAACGTCATGTGAGACAAGCCAAGTAAGGGCTATATTTAGCAGCTTATGAGTGAACTTTGTCTTTTTTATTCAAAATCACTAAAGTGTGACGTATATTTGCATTGCAGACAATGGTATGTACAGGACATGGAACGGTCACCATTCTTAAACAAATATTAATGCACAGATGGGAATGGGGTGGGATGGCTAGGGTTGGGTAGGATGGCTGAGTGGGGTGAGGTGGATGGCTAGGGTGGGGTGGGGTGGATGGCTAGGGTGGGGTGGGGTGGATGGCTAGGGTGGGGTGGGTGGGAAGGTTAGGATGGGGTCAGGGTTTAAGATTTTTTTTTTTCCCTTCTGTTTTCTTTTTTCTCTATTGTTGTATAGAGACATGCATGTATATAGTTATAGTGACTTAGTATTATTATCTAAATATTAAGAGGAAGTGCTGCAGATCTACTCGTTGAGCCGTTCAGGTTTTTTGAGCACTTCCTTTCACAACTTCCGTAATGTAATAACATTTTTTCCCTCTGTATTTTCTTTTTTCTCTATTGTTGTATAGAGACATGCATGTATATAGTTATAGTGATTTAGTATAATTAGCTAGATATTAAGAGGAAGTGCTGCAGATCTACTCGTTGAACCGTTCAGGTTTTTTGAGCACTTCCTTTCACAACTTTCGTAATGTAATAACATTACATGTATTTTCCTATTTTCATAATGTTATTATGAATTATGAATGTTGTGATAAAACAAATGAATACATAAAATAAAATGAAAAGGAATTGGTGACGACTTTGCAGGTTATATTCATGAGTTTCAGAACTTACTATAAACCAGACAAATATGTAAAAGAGAGCAAATGACTAACAGTATTAGTTCTGTAGTCAAGCAAGTCAAAGGACTAACGAGACTAATAAAAAAAGGCACGATTCAAAAATATAGATTTCAGTGAATATTCATGGATTGTAAAGGAATCTATTTTGCAAGTTTAAAGGAATATTCCCATAGATTTTCATTTTTTTCATATATGAGAGAGAAACATTTTAAAAACAAAGTGCTGAAAAAACTATGTTAATATCTTTTTCCGTTTAGAAGTTACAATTTTTTTAAAGTATTTTTGAAGTTGGACAAAAGTAACTGATTGGCAACATCGGTGATGTCATAGAGACAATTTCAACAAAACGTCTTTTGTATTTCTTAATTTTTTTTCTTTTTTTTTCTTTTCTCGTTTGATGAGGGCTTAATGCCACCACAACAGCGAGGGTCAAATTGTCCCCAAAAGGTTAAATCATTCAAGGTACAGTGTAGGAAGGAAAGAAAACAGGGGGAGATTCAGGGAAACACAAGAACTAAATGCCAGAAAGTGGGGATTGAGAGAGGAGGTGTATGGGTGAAAAAAAAGTAGAGAGAAGGGAGAGGGGGGGGGGGGGTGGGAGAGGACTAAATATGGTTGTAAAGGGAAGCATAATGAAGAAAGAAGATCATTTTATCCAAAGGGTTTTTCTGGAAAAGCTTGGCTATTCACTTGTGGGGAGAGAGGGAAGTTCTGTGACGGTTGTACAGGAGGCAAGCAAGGAGAACGTGATGCACACCAAGGAAAAAACTATATTTTCTTGTAAATTATATATTCCAACTTACAATGAACCAAAAATGCTGTTTGATAATGTAAAAAAAGTGTGATTAAATTTATAAGAAATACATAAAAACTTGCTAGATTTGCCTTGATGACATTACCAATCTGAAGGACATATACTGTACGAGGTGTTTTTAAGATATATATAAGATATATTCCACCTTACAATGAACCAAAAATGCTATTTGATAATGTAAAAAAAGTGTGATTAAATTTATAAGAAATATATAAAAACTTGCTGGATTTGCCTTGATGACATCACCAATCTGAAGGACATATACTGTACGAGGTGTTTTTAAGAATATTTACCCTTGTAAGTTGTTATAGCTTCTAAACGGAATAAGATATTAACATAGTTTTTTCACAACTTTGTTTCTACAAATTTTCTCTCTCTATCATATATGAAAAAATGAAAATCCATGGGAATAATCCTTTAAGAGATTCATGACCAGGGTTGCAATAGAAATTATATTATGTTGTTTTGGGTGTTATTTTCTCGTAATTCTGTGTTGATTTTAATGGAATTTTCACCTCTAAAATCTCAGAGCTTCTGGGGGGTTCCATTATGGCTGTCAAAGTGTCAACCTTTATGGTTTTTCAATGATGTCAAAGTGTCAACCTTTAGGGTTTTTCGATGTCAAAGTGTCAACCTTTAGGGTTTTTCGATGTCAAAGTGTCAACCTTTAGGGTTTTTCAATGTCAAAGTGTCAACTTTTAGGGTTTTTCGATGATGTCAAAGTGTCAACCTTTAGGGTTTTTCGATAATGACAAAGTGTCAACCATTAGGGTTTTTCGATGATGTCAAAGTGTCAACCTTTATGGTTTTTCAATGATGTCAAAGAGTCAATCTTTATGGTTTTTCAATGATGTCAAAGTGTCAACCTTTAGGGTTTTTCGATGATGTCAAAGTGTCAACCTTTATGGTTTTTTAATGATGTCAAAGTGTCAATCTTTATGGTTTTTTGATGTCAAAGTGTCAACCTTTATGGTTTTTCGATGTCAAAGTGTCAACCTTTATGGTTTTTCGATGATGTCAAAGGGCCAACCTTTAGGGTTTTTCGATGTTTTTAAAGTGTCAACCTTTATGGTTTTTCGATGTCAAGGTGTCAACCTTTATGGTTTTTCGATGATCTTTTCTATTCCTAATGTAATTTACAGAATATACACAGCAGCAAATGTGTAGTACACACCTCTTCCTATATCAGCTACTTCTGACATTATGGTTATGGTTTTTCGATGATGTCAAAGTGTCAACCTTAATGGTTTTTCGATGATGTCAAAGTGTCAACCTTTAGGGTTTTTCGATGATGTCAAAGTGTCAACCTTTAGGGTTTTTTAATGATGTCAAAGTGTCAACCTTTAGGGTTTTTCAATGATGTCAAAGTGTCAACCTTTAGGGTTTTTCGATGATGTCAAAGTGTCAACCTTTAGGTTTTTTTAATGATGTCAAAGTGTCAACCTTTAGGGTTTTTCAATGATGTCAAAGTGTCAATCTTTAGGGTTTTTCGATGATGTCAAAGTGTCAACCTTTAGGGTTTTTTAATGATGTCAAAGTGTCAATCTTTATGGTTTTTTGATGTCAAAGTGTCAACCTTTATGGTTTTTCGATGTCAAAGTGTCAACCTTTATGGTTTTTCAATGTCAAGTTGTCAACCTTGATGGTTTTTCGATGATCTTTCCTATTCCTTATGTAATTTACAAAATATACACAGCAGCAAATGTGTAGTACATACCTCTTTGTACATCAGCTACTTCTGACATTACCAGTTGCTTGCTGTCACTTTTCTCACCATTGGTAGCCATTTTCAGCAACTCTTGTATACCGCTTGTGGAAGAAGATATCACAACACAGTGATGAACTCCAAAGAGCACAAGTTACAATACAGCACAACAAACCCAGGAGCTGCCTGCTCTAACTGTAATCACTATTCTGGTCACTGCTATATTTACAATGTTACAAGAAACTCTTACTTTTTGTCTTACTTTTGTACAAACTCGTCGTATTCGGTTATGATAGTACAAATGGCGAACACAAAGAACATAACTGACAACCAAGTAATCCACCCATAGCAGTACTTAGGAGGTGGAGTTGGTTTTATGTCTTTTTTAACTCAATGGTTGGATATCAGGGAGTTGGCATGCCAACTCCCTGGTTGGATGTACAATTGCCAAGGGGGTTCTAAATTATAAAGCGGTACCTCCTTTATAGGGTTACCACACTCTGCATATTCTTTGGATTTTAACAAACAGAAAGTAAATAAATTTGTTTGATTTGTTTACAATATTGGAGGTACTACAGTATAATTACTGTACCTCCTGGTACACAATAGATCTACCACTGTGGTGTAGGGGTTATCATACCAGTCTACAGACCATGAGGCCCTGGGTTCAAGACTGGGTTGGGTAGACACGCCAGTGTACCACAACTGGTTATCAAAGGCCATGGACATTGACTTGGTTGTCGATGTTATGTCTGTCCGTACGTCGTACCTGTGTTCTCGTCCGGGTCGTATTAAGCGTTTTGTGATAGCATTGTTACTATCATATCCGAATACGCAGGCGACGACCCCGTCATTGTAATCGTGTGTTCACTCGTCGTCGTATACAATTGAGGTCTAGGCCACATGGGATATCACCCATGTGATAAATGAAATTAATGGAGTCCAGGGGCCCCTTTACAAACAGCACAATTGCTTACTATGGTATTGTTCTGTATCAATTTATGAGGTTAATTAAGATTATTAGATTAAAAAAAAAATCTATATATATATATATTTTTCCCCCTGAGGAGCAGGGCAGACCCCAGAGGGGCAGGGCGGACCCACGGAGGGGCAGGGCTGGCCACCCCTGTAAAACAGCAAAGCTAGGGGTCTGATTGAATATTATATTAAACATCAAATATCCAATCTAGAGCTCAACTTGAGATATTGTTACTCCATATACCAGTCTTACATGTAGGGTATAACATTATTAATGGTAAATTTAACATTTACAGAATCACAAAAAGTAGCCATTTTCAACAATTTGACTGTGAAATTTGAAAGTGCTCTAAAATGAAAAAAAAAAAAAAAAACCATTGCCATTTTTGGCCCAGAGATTGATAAACTACCCATAGCAAGTACGGATTATGTAAGAATTATGATTATGTAAGGATCGTGCAAAAAACATGTGGGGAAACGTGTAAGAAACATGTAAGGAAACGTGTAAAAAACATGTAAGAAATATGCAAGGAATATGCAAGACCAAATGTAAGGATTCTACAAGGAATAAGTCAAATTCCTTACGTTGGACTTAGTCAAAACAAAAACAAAAAAGGAAATTTGAATCAAAATCTGTTTAACTTGGTTATACCATTACTGGCACTTCCTTAATGAGCTATATAGTGAGGATTTGAACATTGAATACCAATTTTAAATTGCTTTGAATCTATTAAGAATAACAAGTTCCTAAATCTTTGTCATGATCAACTTTCCTAATATTTCCTCATTTCAGATTTGCTTACTTTAATCCAACAACATCAAATGCAGTGTTCCAAATCAAATATGTACCTGGCAGTCAAGTGGTCAATATTAACTTGGCAACTGGCAACAATTGCTGCTTATCCTGTGATATTGTGAAGTAAATTTCTGTTCTTAAATAAAGCTTTCTTTCGAGAAAACAGCAGTTTGATTTAGTCTAAATATAACGTTGACATCCTGAAGGTCGATCTTCATGGTTGATTTCCCAGAGCTTCCTATAATCACAATTTCATCCACAAAGATAATTAAACTTTTCTGTCAAATTGAGACATTAGTTTATAGTATGTGGGTTTTAATCTATGAGCAAATTGTTTTCTTTTGTTCTCCCAAATTCTGAGGTCATTAAGGGCAATGGGCGGTGACTTTATACATTGTTTTTAAAAACTATTTTTATTATATATTGAAGAAAGACTACTTGACATGCTTCAAGAACTATATTGAGGCAACACTAACTCATGCAATGCCTTACAAATCCAATAAACAGGTACAGTATCGATGCAAGCAGTTTGACACCGGTGAGTTTTTTTTTGCATTTTACCGGCACTTAACCAACGCTTTACCGGTGCTTTACCGAAGCTTTACAGGCAAGTTTGAAAATGACAAAATCGATAGATATTTTGCTCAGTTTCACAAGCCATCGCCACTGCAAATTAATTTAAATTACACATTAAGTAGCCATAGTGTCGTTATAACATAAAAGTATTGCCGTGCCCTTTCACTTAAGTAATCAATGAAAGGTCTGAATTAAGTGAAAACGTTCAATAATATTGAAACGCAATGGGAGTTAGAGACATCATATCGAAGTACTAATAGGGCCTACATCAATAGTATGTGAAGATCACATTGGAATATTTACATCAGAATATTATCAGAACATCACATCAAAATAATTAAATTCATTCATGAATTTAATAACGACAAGTCCTAATTGATTGAGATATTGAATTTCAAAACGAGCTTATCAAACCAAAACTGAAACAATCCCCGATGGAAATAAAGTTACTACTCTCCTTCCAGTTTAGTGTTTTCCTTTTCAATGTGCAGATTATTTTTAGTTTCTAGTGCAATATTGCTTGTACGTTTTTTCCTTTTCTGTTATTTTTAATTCCAACATTTTGTAGCCTACATTTGAGTATGTAAATTCAATCTCGGTGAAATAGATACATTTATATAAACCAACAATTTTATGCAAACATTTTAGCCATATAATTGGGCTTTAGAAGTTTTAAAAAAGTGCGGTATGGCTGTACTTCATGTTCTATGAAAGGAATTTAGCGTACTGCCATTATAACACGGCCTGAAATTGAGTGATTTTCTTAATTCATTTTTTGATTGCTCACGATATTCCATGGAACATTTTGAAAGCATGTCAAGTTAAAAAAGGTTGACAAAACTGTTTTTCAGCCTCGACAGACCCAATTCCTTGGACGAGACAGAAAAAGCTGAGCAATGTTTATTGCAGCGATCGGCAACTTGTTAGGACTTTAAAATTACGGGAAAATATGTACAAAGCGCACTTTAAAAAAGTATGGAAGAATACACAACGAAATTAACAACATCAACTTACTCGGATCTCAGATATTTATATTCCAAATATTAAGTCCTGGTCCCAAAAAATTGTTTAAAACTCTAACAAAACTAGTCTCCAAAGATAAAGAAAATTTTGTTGAAACTTCTCCATCATAGAAAATAAAAGAAAAGCAGAAATATGAAAGCTATACAACTGCAAACAAATGCTATTTTCATGTTTTGAAAATGTATGTTCTACTTCCATCTTCCAACTTTGCAAATAACAAAGAATGAAAAAACTTCCATAAACCAGTGGTACATTCTTCCGAGCAGGGAGCTGTCGTCCCAGTTAATTGCCGCCAAGCTAATGTATAGCAAATTATCACCATATATCACACGGGACATCGCATCAGTATAAATTCTACTTTTTAATGCAAAATCATTAGAACTGTGTCAGAAAAAGAACAAATTATCTCCTTCAATAATGATATACCGCCCGCATTCTTCACATGTTACTTCTGGGTGGTTAATAAGCTGGTGAAAGGTTTCCTCAAACTCCTGACAGTTTTATATAAACATTCAAAATGGAGGAAAGCCATAAAAAAGAAAACTATACCAAAACCGGAAGGGAGAGTGGACATCTAGCATTTTGTGAAGTGAGAAATATGAGGAAATTCACTGAGGAAGAGAGGGATGATGGAAGCATCGCCTTATCTTCATTTGGGGAAACAAATCATGAAAATGGGGAGAAGGAAGGGACAATATCATAAACCAAGTACGTTTTCACAGTAAAAAGAATTCTCCCACCTCAAATTCCATGTCAGGCGATCCTATTTGCCATTTGAAACCTGCAAACAGGGATTTCCTAACAAAAAACCGTGGCAAGTTTTAAAGTAATTTCATAACACATTTTATTTCTTCTTCTGAAAAATTCAAAGTGAAGATTTTAGACTTGCCCTATGAGTATTTAAGTGTCATTTTTGGATTCCCCACCTTCACACCCAGCCTAGTGCCTATTTTAGATTTGATGTGGGGTAAGCAAAAGAAATTATAAGGAACTTGTGTTTGTCGGATATTCAAAATGGCAGCCAACGGCAAGAAATTTGCTCGTACATATCACAAAAACAATTTGAGCAAAAAGCCTAAAATTTGAGGGTATTCTACACATTAATCCTAGCAAATACGCTCAATTTCAAGCAAAAAATCCTTGAAATGTAATACCTCCACAACGGAATAATTGATGTTAACTTGGTTACACCAATTTGTTTGTTTAATAGGCAGTCCTCAATCATATCGTCCCTCTTGTCGCATATTGACAAACGTCGTATTTAGGTGAAACGAAAATTGGCCCAAAATACTGAATTATCATTTCTGCATACTAACGAATGTCATTGAAGCTTCATGAAATAATATTCCGCTTAAAATATTTCTTATTGTAAGAACAATTTTTAAAATATTAGCAATTTCTCTTTCCATTGATATATAAAGCTATATAGGCTAATACGTTTATCAACTTTTATTTCATCAAGCTTCAAACTTTTCCAAACATTCGTTAGTATGCGGAATTAATCATCTCAATTTTGACATTCATCACTACACAAATGACATTCGTCACTACGCAAAAAGAGGGATGATATATATGAAAATGAAGATTCATGGGAATAATCCTTAAAGGCCCTCAGTCATATGAGATGAATTTGCTCAGGCACGTAGCCGCAGCCGTGGTAGGGCCGCGGCTCCCCCTTTGCTGATTCTTGATTTTTTTTGTGGGACGTTTTTTGTAATTATTGTAAAGGTTATGCTTTTAAGTATTTACACTTTAAGTATAAATTACTTAGTGGAAATTATTTTTCAAGCCACCCCCCCCCCTCCTATCCCCTTAAAATTTCTGGCTACGTGCCTGAAAATGCTTGACTACGGACTTAATCCGTTCAAGCAATTGAAATCATGTTGCCCCACACATCCATAGACCATTAACGTAAGGTAATAATCAAACGAACTGATTTGAGTCCACCAAATTAATATTTTATGGCAATAACTGTACATCAATCACCCAACAAAACCAGAAGAACAAAAATATATACACCACACATATTTATTGTATGTCTACTGTATACCAGTGTTGTTGTACACAACATCTGAAATTCTAATAAGATTCAATATGAACTGAAAATATGCTTAGAAGAGCGTGATTATAATATTTCACAAATTAGACGCTACAATCATCTCTCTCCCATCTCTTCTCCCAATGGAAACAAAGTGCATTTCAGCATCAAATTAGCAATTTCTTTTTTTTCTTTTCCAAATACATATTTTTCATGATGCTGAAAAAGCCATTTACTGCAAAAGCAACATTTTGAGGTGAGGCATTCATACATATTCCAGACACAGAACTCATTTTATGGCTGCAATTATTCTGCAATGTACAATGACAAGGAAAAGAAATAAGGAATATTGCTGTGACCAAACAGGTGCATTTTATATGAGTTACGACAAAGAACAATTTCACAAATGTACTGTATTAATGTTTGTTTGTTTGATGAGGGCTTAATGCACCATGACAACGGGAGTCAAATTGTGCCTGACTGTATTGATAAACAACTTCCTTGATGTCACTTTTCGGATCTGTAGGTACCAAATTACAAAGTCCGTGAGTGTGTTTGAAGGATTAGTTCAGTGGTCAAGCATATTTGTCTGATATGAAAGAAGACTTCAAAACAAACAAAATGCTGAAGAAAGCATTCAAAAATCTTATTTTGTTAGGGAGGTATTCAAGTTTAAAGTTTGATATTATTTGTGTAGAAACAACTAAAATCAGACTAGTTGTAATGTCATAGCCTCGGATTCCTCAGTCTTTATATATTTCATCATATATTTTGTCCTGCAATTTTGTGGCTTAAAAACCATGAAATATGTCAAAAAAGTAGTAAAACTGAATTAGGATAGGGTATTTATAATACACCACCTGAAGAAAGTTTGAGGGAAAAAATGTAAAAAGTGAAAAAATTAAATAAACTTTCTTTAAAATACAAAAAGATTTTGAGGAATCTGAGGCTGTGACACCACAACTAGTCTGATTTCAGTCGTTTCAACAGAAATGATACAAAACTTGAAACTTGAATATCTCCTTAACGGAATAAGATTTTGCAATGCTTTCATCACCATTTTGTTTCTTTTGCTTTCATATAAGATGGACATGATTGACCCCTGAACTAACCCTTTAAAAATAACCGGTCTACAGTCGTACTGTAGATGCAGTACTGTAAGTCCAATTCAAGTGTAAAGGCACTTTCATGAAACTTAACATATTTTACCCATATATTTCATGTACCAAATAGTTTTTATTTCTATAAGTTAACAATATATTTTCAGAAAATCCTTAAAGGAGACATAAGCTCTGACATAATCCTTTATTCATATTAGAAATCAAAATAATAAATTTTCTGACAGTCTCGTACTTCCCAAAGCAATCTAAACAGATTTTTGAAAATTATTAAAAACTTTAATGCTTGTTCTATGGGTGCTGCCATTTTTATTTTAAAACATACAGGAAATGATATCATCAGTCCAACAGGATGTTGATCTGCTTTGCATTTCTTTATAATTTATCTTAAGTTTTCATGCTTATGATGAACTGTCTTGCTTTTGTAAAGGTCAAGGACATTTTTGTGTTTACACATGGACATTTTTAGAACATGCTGTTAAAACTTTGTTACATTATTTTGCAATAAAAACTTTGATCAAATTAAAAGAAATACATCATAATCCTTAATTATGCCCTTTTGGAAAAATTATGCATCACGCACAAGATTTTGATACTAAATTGAACAAAATGGCAGCCTCTAGGTGTCGACTTCAAACATAGATAACTTAAGATAGGAATAAGATTTTGACTTGCTGTTCGTGGTAGCTGGTTTAGATTTTCATCCTCTATCACACAACGTAATGAAAGTATAATGACTTTTATGGCCCCTTTAACAATGTTTGCAATAATCTACACCCCTTTTGAGGCACCTCTCTTACGCTTGCCATACATGTCCATTCCTGCGGCTAACATGAATGGCATTCTCGGCTCTTTGAAGATATTTGGTTCAAAGTTTCTACCAAAATCCCCTTTATTTGATTGAACAGTTTATTGTATTTGCATAGTAGAGCAATAACTCAACCTTTTGTGTTGGATGCATGGCACAGCCTTTTTAGTGCAGTATGAACTGCATGTCTGTATTCTGCTTTGCTTAAAAGTCTATAGAGTTTTTAAAATACAGTAGATGCATACTGTGTCATAATGTACGTCTGGAAGAAAATGGCAGTTTGCCCTTTGGATACACATAGTTCCAAATAGCTTATACTCCCTTAACACTACAAGAAGATAATAATAATAATGCAAAATAATAATGACCAGAGGGAGAAATCCCCTGTGGTTCTGACACTAACTTTGGATTAGTTTTTTTTTTTTTTTTCATTGTATATCTTTAATATTGTGTTCTTACCCAGTTTAGTTCATTTATCCATGCAGCTATTAACTGAAAAGGCACTCAGTTAATACTGTAGCTCCATGATTTATTATACTGGAACATGTGATTTGTGTATATTCTGTTGCTTGTTTAAGTGTTTAGATTTTTGCCTTAAGCTATAAGCCACAATCACAACAACCAATGAAAAATGTATTCGGCTCCGCCTGTATGAATAATGATGAAGTCAACATCTCAACATTCTATGGGATCCTGTATCATCCTTGCTTTTAAAACAGCACACCAAGTTTGATTTCAATCTGACACGGGTTTGTGGAAATATGAGCATAAACAGAATTTCAGTGTTACACATTCTCATTAAAATTTATAATCTCAGCAACAATAACCATAGGGATCTGCTACAGATCACAACACACCCCATATATCAAGTATGGCATAAATCCACCTTAATGATCTTGAGATATTATGTTTACAAACATAATTTGTAAACAGAATTTTACATCTAGCCCCACCCACTAATTAATATTCATGACGTCAGTTTTAAAATCAATAGGGCTCATCTACAAACTACATAAATCCACCACAGTTCTTGAAATACTGTGTTTACAAGCTTGTTTACAGAATTTCACATTTAGCCCCGCCTACTAATTAATATTTATGACATCTGCACTTAAATCGTTAAATTTCATCTACAAACAACAGCACATCCATATACCACATATAACATAAATCCACTGAACGGTTCTTAAAATATCGTGTTTACAAGCTTGTTAACAGAATTTTACATTTAGCCCCACCTACTAAGTAATATTCATGACATCAGCACCAAAAACAAAAGGGATCATCTACAGACCACAACACATCCATATCAAGGTTGCGTTTCATGCCGAAATGGCCATTTTTTACGCATTACTGGTACATATCTACGTCCAAATAATTGCTTCCGACGTACAAAATAAATATCAGTTACATGAACTTACTTGCCAAAAATTTTTGAATAAAATTTACTAAAATACTAAATATACAGTAATTGGTTAATCAAATCATTATAAAATAAGAGTTTCATATTACAATTATAAGCGAAATATGATCAAATATTTAAATGTTTTACCGTTTATTCCATTTTGTTGTTGTACCCTACGACTTGTATGTATGTATCGTGTTTAGCTACTGTAGTTGCTAGTATACAGTACGGCCCTGTACTCAGGCACAACATTGTATGCAATGCTTGTTGTTTATACTGTACATGCACTGCACTGCATGTACTGGTATGTCATGTGTGTATGGTGAATAAGCGGCGAACATGACAGTTGTTCATTAGAAAATGGAATAATGTGGATATTATTTTCGATTTGACTTAATTATGTTTACAGACATTTGTATTCTTAAAACATGTTATTTGAACAAGGATCGTTTTCTGGGACATTTTAACGCTACAAGATGGTACCCAGGAGAAATTCCAGTTGGGATTCCCAATTGGTCTTAACTATTCCCAACTGGTCTATGCTATTTCCAATTGGTTTTTGCTATTTCCAATTGGTCTATGCTATTTCCAATTGGTCTATGCTATTTCCAATTGGTCTATGCTATTTCCGACTGGTCTATGAAATTCCCAACCGGTTTAAGCTTGGAAAACCAATTGGAAATATTAATACCAATTGGGATCTTACGATTTCCAACTGGTCTAGACAATCCCAACTGGTCTGAGCTTGAAAACCAATTGGAAATATTAATACTAATTGGGATCTTACCATTTCCAACTGGTCTAGACAATCCCAACTGGTCTGAGTTTGGAAAACCAATTGAAAATATTAATACCAATTGGGATCTTTCAATGTACAAATTAACCTATTATATCAATTTTAAATGACATACATCATTTGGTAACATCTTGAAATGAATAATAGATACACACAAACAAAACTAAACAGTAATAATTTTCTATGGTTTTCTAACTGCTTTTTTTGACGTTGTGAAGGACAAGGAATAATCATGTGACAACAAATTACAGAATTAACGTATATTTGAACAGCCAGGTAAAGTCTGTTTAAATACACCTCATTATCACTACATAGGAAATCATGTTTTAAAAGCCATTTCCATACGTTCAGAATCATGCAGTCACAATTATATGTAATGTTAGTAATGTAAACCAAGGTGTACATACCTATGCCTCGAAAAAATCATCTCCCCAACTCATTATTTGCAAGTGCAAAAATCTTAGTGAGTTATTTACAAATTGCACTCTCCAAGCTGGGGAGTAGACCTACTGTATAGGCCTATGCACTTAACACTTTGAACATAGAAACATATGAAATTATTGTGGAACAAGATATGGGGAACAATTTGATATATAAATAATCCCAAAGATAGTTACTATTTCCACAAAAAAAAAAAAATCCCAAACAACAGCTTTTTTTATCCTACCTAAAGCAGAATTAACACTTGTAACGTAAATAATGTGTATACTGTGTGTATGTTATGACATATTTGATGGCAAGTGGAGTAATTGGTGACTAAGAATTCAGACCACACGCCAGAATGGCAATTTAAACAATCTAATTTTGTCAAGGCCTGCCGGTACCACATGAAAACAAAAGCTACATACCAGCATTGCAGATACATTACTATTCTTTGTTAGTTATTAAATTCCAATATGGAAATTTTTTCCAATTGGAAAAGAATTTTTAATTGGAAAAAATCCAAACTGGAATTTACTCCTGGGTAAGCAAACTGTGATCATTAGTCAGTAGGAATACATGTACTAACATAGGGCCTAGTACAGTAATACTAGAGTTCTATTCACGCCTAAAATTTGGAAACTTATGACCAAAAATTGAAGTCTGGCGTAAAGATAAAAAAAATACCATAACGAAAGTTATAACTTTTTTTTGGAAATGCGAACTTTGATCCATATACTAAGTATGACATAAATTCACTGCATGGTTCTTGAGATATTGTGTTTACAAGCTTCTTGTCACATACATACCTACATATATACACACATACATACATACACACGCCAGCATGACTACATAGATTCCTTATGCTATCGCATCAGAACCAAAAATAATAATATTAATAATAATAATAATAATTATTATAATAACAATAATAAAAATAATAATGAAAATAATAAAAATAATTATGAAAAAATATTGATAATATCAATATGAAAATAATGATGATAAAGATGATGATAATACTAATACTACTAAATAACAATACTACTATTAACAATACTAACAATACTACTATCAACAATACTACTAATACTACTAAGAAGAAAAAGAATAAGAATAATAGCAATAATAATAATAATGATTTTTTCTATCTCATTTATTTTCTTTCAATGAAGTGAAACATTACAGAGTAGCAACTTGATTACTAATAATAATAATAATGAAAATATTAATGAAAAAATAATAAAAGTATTAATGAAAATAATAATGATGATAATAAAGATAATGATGATGATAATACTACTACTAATAATACTAATACTACTTAATAACAATAATACTATTAACAATACTACTAACAATACTACAAAGAAGAAAAAGAATAAGAATAGCAATAATAATAATAATGTTAATAATAATAATAATTTTTTCTATCTCATTTATTTTCCTTCAGTAAAGTGAAACATGTACAGAGTAGCAACGTGATTTACAATATTTCTAGCATGAATGTATAATATATATATATATATATATATATATATATATATATATATATATATATATATATATATATATATATATATATATATATACATATATATATATATATATATATATATATATATATATATATATATATATATATATAACAACCTCAAATAAAGCAATTGATAACATTACATGAATATTAGTACAAAGAAAGAGTATGTTGAATCTAATCGAATATGGTTTACAGTAACCATAGCAATTAGTATATACATCAATTAACTTTACGGGTACACAATTAAAGTATTCACCTACGTTTACGTATAAAAGTTGGCTACCTCCCAATACATAAAAGAGAACAAATTATATTTAAAACATATATTATAATGCCTATGTGCTCGGTTAAACTGTACTGAAAAGTAATGTACACTGTTACAAAGACAGACATACAGCAATAAACACTGTTTAAGCTGCGCAGTCTCATATAGAGATGCTAATGGAACTAAGATGAAAGAAAAAGAAAAACCAACAGTGCAGCAATGAAGCAAAGCCATCACGTGATAAGTGGCTTTTTACAATAAAAATTTCAAATCTTCTTACAGCATGGAAATTAGCCACATATCTCCATGGTTACAGGTAAGCACAGTATCTACACGGAAGAGCTTTAACTGGAAAAAGATGACTTATATTGAAGTGTGTTGACTATTTCAAAACAAGATCATAAAAATATAAAAAAACAAACGGACAAAGGAATCCAAGTCACCTAGATCAGGGGTGTCAAACTCAACTCTTACCTAGGGCCGAATGAGAAAATTTGAGTATGTCGGTGGGGCGCACCAACAGAACTAAGAAACAAAAACGTGCTCGCGCTGTACAAACCTTTGTGTGGGCCGCGGGCCACAGGTGTGATTGTAAAGGGCCGCATGCGGCCTGCCGGCCGCATGTTTGACATGCCTGACCTAGATTACCTTAAGTAAAAAGTTTAAAATGTAGGTTAACAGTATCGAGGACAAAATAAGTGGGAAACCACCCAACAACCAATGACAATCAGTACATTTACATGTAAATTTTACCTGATGAGTCAAATCAATTTTGCAAGAAAGAAAAAATATTGCATAATAAACAAACAGAAAAAGGTTTTAACAGAGCTGAAATTCTGCATGTCGTCGCAAAGATGGTGGCCATTTTTTCGAGAGGACTGATATTTAGAACTTTCTGATGGTGGTGGCGTAGTTTTTAAATGTTTTACGGCAAGGTATATCATAGGCCTAGTATGCAAGATTTTCACAGAAGAACTTTGAAAGCTGTAGCGAATAGGTCAAAAGAGTTACGCAATGTTGAGTTTAAATGACATTGAAAGGAAGTTATCTGTTCTTTCTAAACTGAATTTCCATGCATATTTTCCATAAAAATGATGATTTATACTGTAGAAGTAAACTTTTTACGATTTGGAAAGCAAAACTCAGTTTCTATTTGGGCAATGAAGTCGATACTTTTGCCATACTGGTTGCGTGATTTTTTTACTTCGCCTCGTAGTTTTGGAGCAATTTTAGTGTATTTCCAAAAATTACGGTACTAAACTCGTGTACACGATACACGCTCTTATTGAAATGATTTGGACATTCAGTAGCATAGGGCCCCAGTAAAAAAATGAAAGATTTCTCAAAATTTACCTTAAGACCAGAAATATTTGAGAATTTGCTTAGAACATCATGAACTTTACGAAGGGAAGTGTTTGAAACATCAGAGATTATAACCGTATCATCGGCATACAGGGAGATCATAAAATGAGATTTAGCAACATGAATACCGTCATTACAATTGATTAATAAATCTAAAATACATGCTAAGGGGACAACCCTGGCGGACGCCTCTCGACACTTTTAAAACAAGTAGAAACATAACCATTGTTTGTTACACACGTGGTTGCATTTTTATAAAAGGTTGTTATCCATGAATTAACAAGGGACCGAAGTTAAGGTAAGAAAGAGTATTGAATATAAAATTTTAATCAAGACAATCGAATGCTTTCTCATAATCTAAAAATAATAAAGCACCAGGTGTAGAACTGTCTTTGCAATGAGAAATTATGTTGTATACAATTCTAATATTTTCACCAATATATATCCCTTTAATAAAGCCTGTTTGGTCATAACTGATTATTTTAAATATTACATATTTAATCCTGGTAGCAATTAACTGTGATTTTATAATCAACATTTAATAGCGCTATGGTGCCAGTTTTCCAAAAATCTGATGTCTTTTATTCTTAGGAATTAAGCTTATACATGCTCTGCCCTGGTCATCAGAAACAAAAAAAACATTAAAAAAGTTATTTACCAATTCACCCACCTCACTCCAAAAAATCTGTAAAATTTGGTGGGATTCCATCGGAACCAGGTGATTTATTAAGGGACATTGAAAATAAGGAGGCGGTGCATTCCTCTAAAGTGAGGTACCCCTCACAACTAAATCTTTCATTCTCCGAGAGCTTAACATAATTAATATTGAAACTATTGTAAAAACGATCAGAAGAAATATTACTGTACCGAGTATAAAGCTCCTTATTAAATGATTTTGCTTCAAATAGAATATCTTCAGAATCAGATAACGAAACATTGTTATCAGTAATTATTTCCTTTTAGTATTTGCAATCTTGTTTCTCTTTTCCAAGCTTAAAAAGTAATTTGTTTTCTTTTCCCCTTCCTCCACCCACCTTGCCCTGGATCAAATAATAATACCCTTAAGTTTGAAATTATATCAAAGATCTAATTGGTTTCTATAGCATCAGCTAGTTGCCTCTTTACATCATCAGAAGCAAAAGTAACTAAAAAATGTTCAAGTTGTAATTTAATCGTATTCTGACTGTTTACGTTTTCTAGTGTTTGACTTAGAATAGGTGATGGTATGTGTTCTAATGTTTAACTTACATATCTCCCAAAGGGGGACAGGACTTGGGTCATTGTACGAAGATTGCGGATAGTATCCTTAATGAGGTCAACATATCTTTGATCGTTAAGTAGAGTGGTATTTAGCTTCCAAATTTCTCTGCCCCGTTTTTAATTAAACAATAAAACAAGAGTTCGCTAGAGTGATCGGAGCCAAAAAGAGGTGGAATCTTACAATCAGTTACCGTGTTTTTCAAGGAGCATGAGATAAGAAAATAGTGCAATCTACAGTGAATAGAATGGTCCATGTTGGAATGCCAGGAAAAAAGCCTTGTGTTTTGGGTTAAGATGATGCCTGATATCAAATAAGTCAAAAAGCTGTATAGCATGAATTGTCACGGAGCGAACATTAAAATTTGTTTGTGGGAAACCCCCCCCAACTTATCTAAATTCATTACAAATTGAAGTCCCCACCCCAAATAAAAAAGTCTTAAATATTATCATTACTAGTAATATAGTCCGATAGTGTGGAAATAACATGAGCATTGTCTAGGTTAGGGTCATAAATGTTGATTAAGGGTAAATTGTAAACCGTAAATAAAGATAAAAATTATAATAAAGCGACCATTGTTATCCTCAATATCTTTCTTAAAGGATTAGTTCAGTGGTCAAGCATGTTTATCTTATATGAAAGAGGACTTCTAAAGAAGCAAAATAGTGCAGAAAGCAGTCAAAAATCTTATTCCGTTAAGGAGATATTTAAGTTTAAAGTTTGGTATCATTTGTGTAGAACCGAGTGAAATCTGTAATAAATATTGACAGAATTAAAAATGACAGAATTAAGACAAACAAGACTTTGAAAAACACTCTAGAGAGCTGATTAAGTCTAAACATTGTGGTTGAAAATTACATCTTCAACTTCAAATATCTTATTTACTACTTCATCAAGGCTCTTAATTATCATTTAAACAATCTCTATTTGAAATCAATTTCAAAACTGTTTTTGAGTGATTGTTTGCAAAGTGCGGATTCAGCAAACAAGTTCTCCCAGCTTCAACACTTAATTTAGATTGCACCTATGTTTGCTCAAACTTTGCTGCAGCTATAATATCCCACAAATGAATTGAAATATTTACACTTGTTTGCATACCTGTTCCTATGGTTGCTGGTTTGGGTCTTAATCTCCATCAATTTTTCAATTTATCTTCTACACAAGCAGAAATGAATTTAGATTCCGAAATAAATTTTCGCTTGAATGATGCAATTCCACCAAAATTAATCTTCTGAAACCTCTTCTTCATCATGAAGCAACAATTTGTACTATACTGTACATGTACTGTACTGTGTGTACATATGTACTGTAGGTCTATGACTTTTCCTATTGCTTCTTAGTTCTATGAAACTTTTCTTATTTAAAGAAAAACAACATGCTGTTCGACGGATAAGAGAACCGTGTCCATGTTACTAATCCATTGGAATTTTGACAGACTGTACGCGAGGATTAAGTGTAATACATTAGGGCTGTGATGATTACACGTGTAAACATTTAAACAAACGAATCTTTGATTAAACATTTAGTCTAATTCTCCCAAAAGTTTAAACGTTCGCGATTCACACTTGCCATTGAAAATCGATAACATTCACACATACACAAAACTTTCATTCAATGATTTTTACAATTCAATTTTTACATACACAATCAACAAAGGATCTAATTCTCTTTACGGCAGAAGTTGAATTTCGTACTAATGAATGAATGGGGTTATATTTTGGCTTTAATTTGCCACATTCTAAGAGCTACTTGATGTGGGGCTTAGGCCCAATAAACAACCGACATAAATCTGCATTAGGTTAACACCTGTTTTACAAGCTGTAAAACTGACCCAGAAAGTCGGTCTCATTGTAAGACATTCTAAAAGCAAACTATCAAAATAAGAAGAATTTCAGCTAAATTTGACATTGGCTAACACTTACTGTACTAGCAACAATATTCACCTCTACACAGCATGTTACAATACACAAACAACAGTAAACCCTCTACAAACAATGGTGCAGTCCACGCAGTATTTACACCCTAGGCTTACCTAAGAATTAAAATAAAGAAATACATTAAAGCTGACAATTTCCCTCATTGATTTCTACTTGTTGATTCAAGTACACAACTTTTTTGAAGAATCAGATTGGATTTTGTATATATGCTAAATAGGTATATGTGAATTGTAAGGCTGTTTAGTTAACCTCACAAATGAATACAGAACAGAGAATGATAGCATAGTACACAATTGTCCTGTTTGTAAAGGAGGAGCCCCTGGACTCCATGCCGAAAAGACGCTGGTTCGAGCGTGCATTAATGTGCCCCTCAATAAGTCTAGCACCCTGCCCCTTTTAAATCAAGCTAGGGGTCTGCAATGTACAGGCTACAGTGCAGGCTACATTGTGTGTTTGGTGCATTGTTCGAAATTACATAAAGCTGAAATTACATAGAGCTTGAAAATACTTAAAGCTCAAAATTAAATCAAGCTCCAAACTACATAAAGCTCCAAATTACATAAAGCTCAAAATTACATGAAGCTCCAAATTACACCAAGCTCCAAATTACATAAAGCTCCAAATTACATCAAGCTCTAAATTACATGAAGCTCCAAATTACATCAAGCTCAAATTACATGAAGCTCCAAATTACACCAAGCTCCAAATTTGTAGTATCCCTCTTCCAAAAAACTTTAAAAGTGGTTTTAATTGAGTTTTCTAAAAAAAATTTATCAAAAACAACATTGTCAATTTGCCGCAAGAAAGCAAAATGTCATACTGTCAAGATTAGAGTTTTTGGCACCAGATATAAATATTAGTGACATTATTTGCATAATATTTACATGGTTGACTGGACAATTACACACACCAATGTTAGGATCAAAGTCTCAGCTCTCATTCAATTTATACCAGTAGAAAATTAAGAGAAATTTGTGAAAATGCCCTCTTTCTAAAAAATTCCCTAAAACCACTCACTCCTGAGTTTTGGACACCCTTGGTAGGCAAGGTTTATCCCCAAGGGTTATGGTATACCATACCCTGGGCTAAACCGAAAAAATTGAGTACCAGTGCAGTATGTAATTTATACATTCCTCTCTTATATACTGTACGCAGACCTTGCTTTATTTACCACTGAACTAATCCTTGAAGTATTTATAGTACATTTCAAGCAAAATCTTTTACCAGGTACTGCTTGCATCCATGAAGGCTCTGATTAAAATTCTTGTCCACAAACACTTTTGTTAGTTGAGTAGCAAAGGCTGAATTGTTTTATTGACTTCAGCTTCAAAAAATGCATTTACACTGATAGCAGAAAAACCACATACATGTTTAAATGACCAGTTTATGACCATGCACACACCCTGTACACATGGACACTGCGCTCCGCAAGTCTTGCATAATTAACAGCAACTAGAGTATACAGACTTCATGCATCTAGGCAAGGATTGTAAATCATAGGCTTAATTGAATTTAAACGAATAGGCCAATTGACTTACATGTAAGTTCAAGATAACTTGAAAAGCTACTATTTTGGAACTGAAGTCAAAACACTTCTTACGATGAATACAGTATTGTAGATAATTTAATATTTTACTTTCATAGCCATTTGGGTGAAATTTTAATGCAGTACATTATGGCTCTATAGTTTCACTACTGTAACATGTACTGTACTAGGACTCAGATGAGTCTCAGTTCAACATTAGTTGTATTGGATAAGACTATCAATTGTATCACTGGGACCAGTGGTGTGGATCCAGGATTTTTTCATAAGGAGGCAACATTTAACCACCTGACTCCCCCTCCCCCTCCAATTAAAAAAAAATGAAATAAAAAAGTAGTAGTAGTAGTAGTAGGTAGTAGTAGTAGTAGTAGTAGTAGTAGTAGTAGTAGTAGTAGTAGTAGTAGTAGTAGTTGTAGTAATAATAATAATATAATAATAACACTCACAATATTGTTACAATTTGTTTTAGTCATTTATTACTTATATTTTCTTAATACATTTTTTCATTTTTCACGTATTTA
Organism: Chiridota heheva; assembly: GCA_020152595.1. Classification (NCBI taxonomy): domain Eukaryota; kingdom Metazoa; phylum Echinodermata; class Holothuroidea; order Apodida; family Chiridotidae; genus Chiridota; species Chiridota heheva. The sequence continues at coordinate 179,517 of JAIGNY010000927.1, forward strand.
ACGCAAAAAAAAATACATACATGTACAAGTTTAAAGACTAACACACAGAATGACTCACAATTATATGAAGGATAGGTCATTGCTAAGTGACAAGTGATGATGAGATCAGCATAATACGTAGATTGCATTCTTGTTTATATCAATATTCAGAGCTGTGAATGTTTAAAGATTTTAGTAAACGTGTACGCACCAATAAAAGCGAGCATGTATCGTTTACACGCGTTTAGTACCGTATTTTTCGGAAATAAACCAAAATTGCTCTAAATTTACAACGCAAAGTAAGAAAAATCGCACAACCAGTATGGCAAAAGTATTGACTTCATTGCCCAATTAGACGCTCAAGTTTTGCTTTGCAAACGTCAAAAGTTTACTTCTACAGTATAAATCATCATTTTTATAGAAAATTTGCATGGAAATTCAGTTTAGAAAGAACAGATAACTTCCTTTCAATGTCTAACTCAACATCGCATAACTTTTTTTTGTTTCAAAGTTCCACTGTGAAAATCTTGCATACTAGGCCTATGCTACCGCGCCGTAAAACATTTCAAAACTACCCCACCACCAGAAGTTCTGAAATTTCAGTCCTCTCGAAAAAAAGCCCGCCATCTCTGCAAAGCACCTAGAATTTCAATTCTATCAAAACCTTTGTTTACTTTGCAATATTTTTTTTTTCTTGCAAAATTTATTTGACTCATCAAGGTAATATTTACACATAAATGTTCTGATTGTCATGATTTAAGTATTTTGACTGTGTTTGTTGGTCCAATTAACAGCTTGTAAAACGGGCCTTGATTGCGTGGGATTTAAAGCCTGATGGCCTGACGTTAAGGCAATTATTATTTTCACTGTTTACTGCTGCACATTCGAGGTGCATTTTACAAGTTAGCCTACTCAGATTTTGGCGAAATCAAAGTGCAGAATATCCCCATTCATAGGTGATAACTGTGCATATGTGATTCTCACATTTAAAAAGGATTATGATAATCTGGTTAACAGTTTGTAAAAAGTCATTGATTGGAATTTTGTCAGCTGAATGTTTGTGTATTTAGTAAACGTTTACAAGGATTTGCGAGCGTGTAGCGTGTACACGCTAAACGGTCACAGCTCTATTTATATTAATGTTAACCTTCAAACACAATAATAATAATAATAATAATAACAATAACAATAATAATAATAATAATAATAATAATAATAATCATAATAATCTTAATAATAATAATAATAATAATCTTAATAATAATAATAATAATAATGATCATCATCACACCACCACCACCAATGTTCGAGTCATTTATTACTTTTTATACATTTTCTTTAAAACGTTTTTCATTTTTCACGGCTTTTAACGTAAAACATACATACATGTACAGTACTATCATCAGGATCGAGTTTCCTACTGTTCCATTATTCCGAGAACAGTACATTTTATGCAGGGACAGTGAATTTTCAAAAATTCAAAAAAACCTTCCCACACCTGTTAAGTTTCTGGAATGATGTCATAGACTCCAGATCTCCATTTTAAAACAAAATCGTAATGGGTGTAAATTTGTAATGATCAGCAAAGTAATTCATTTATTGCATGTGGTAAGTGGGAATTAGATGTTTTAACCAATGAAGATTGGAAAAGTATTACCATAGCTCCTTTTAAAATTACCACAGATTCAAAACTTACAATGATTCAATATAAGATCAATAACAGGATTTTAAAGAAGCACTAGACTGAAAAGTGAGGGCGCTTGTTTTTGTGAATTTCAGATATATTAGCCACAACCCCAAAAAAATTGTGCCTCCATAGCCCACAGACCACGTGAGGCAAAGGACACTTAAATATTCATATCAACCAGAACATTACTATACCATTGCATGCTAGGTAAGCATTTGATTTTGGGGACCCTAAAAATACACCCTCACTTTTTGGTCTAGTGCTCCTTTAACAACAAATAACTTTGCTTCAAAGATCGGGCTTATAGAAAATAGGCGTTGTACTTTTTGCAATTATCACACAGAAACTATTACTCATCTCCATTGTAGTTGCTACAGTATGTTGTTGGTAATTTTCATAATTAGCTGATTGCAAAAATTCATGATAATTGTGGTTCCAACCTCAACTTCTTAACTTCCATTCTCTTCATCTTCGGGTATAGAGCTAGAGATGATTTCAATCTAGGCCTAAACAAAATTTTGTTATATGCACAAAACAATAAAATGTAAAAATTATAAAACACTTAGTGTTGTTGTTTCTTATAGGCCTACTATCTTAAAAAGAATTTGGATTGTGAAAAATACAATCAACCAAATGTTTATTACCAGCAATGGGATGTAGTGCTGTTGATTTGCGATTAATTCACTAAATGTTTCATCCCCAAAATTTGTGAGCATTTAGCGATTAATCGCAAGCAAGTTTCGCCCAAAACTCAGTAAAAATAAAAAAAGTTATGTGGAACTGGTACAGTTCACAACCACAAACATACCATGCATTTTCGGACCAAAAATAGGCCAAGAATCTCACCAAATGCAAATTTAATTACCCATTAGGCTGATAAAACTAGTTAAAAAATAAAGATCCTGGGTTTGGATGACATTCAAACCGGTGTAGAAATAAAATATTTCATAAGAAATGTTGCCGATTTTTGGCAGTCTGAAGTTCCATCTGCTGTCACAAAATAATTTGTGTACATCGACTATACCCCAGTACAGTATTGGCTAAGGCCTATAAAATGGCACTTTCCTGCTGTAAATCAATTTTTAGTTCTTAAAGTGCACCAACAATTTTTGAATTTAAAAAGTTGAATTTAGTTATGGCGATGAACACGCTGTGAAAAGATCTAAACAATCCATAATCAAGAAAATGAAGGAATTTGCTGATTTTTAATGCCTTTTTCATGCATTTTAAGCATAGAGAGGTTTGTTTTCAGTTTAGAGCTCAAATCATTTAGGTGATTTTTTGAGTATTTTACAATCTTTTTCATTGGTGCTAATTGTTATTGTACACTAGGCCACCCATATAGTATTTTCGCGATTAACTGTTTAAAAGTTTTACTAAACGTTTTTGAAGAGTCCAGAGCGATCAGCGATTAATCGCTAATCATTGACAGCACTAATGGGATGCAAGGAGAAATATTTTCAAGTGATTTGTATTTATTATATGCCAATCAATTATGTGTAGATATATTTCTTTATTCCTCTCAGTTTGTAAAAATTTTACTTTTGTTAAACTATGTACAGTAATTTGTGTTTTAGTAAACGGCATGTATGTTCGAAATCAATAAACATATAAATATATATATATAAAAAAATAACAAAGTTATTTTATTAAAAGTGGTTGCAAATTAAGCCCATTTTGAAGAAAGAAATTTGTCCCGCTATCGGTAAAAAGTTGGAACAGTGAAATCTGATCCAGCATTCATTTTGAAAAGGTACTTTGTAACATTTGTTTAAAAGTATCCGCAAATTCCGCCAAAAATGCTAGCACCTTTTGACAGTAATTGAAGTGCATTTTTCATTTTCAAAAGGGGCACTTTATTCATGTTTTGTGTGGGGAAAGGTACCCCTCCCCTCCCCATTCCTACACTTATGTATTGGGCACCACAACATGGACATAAAATTCATTCGAACAAATATGCAAGAAGTGCTTGAACTTGAAGAACAATTATTGGCAAAGATAGACTTTCTTTTAGCTGTATGTGTTAGGCCTAATTTCTTTTTCCAATATTTTTGACTGTTTTGCCAAACATTTTATTACATTCAAATGATATTTTATTGCATATCAAACATGCTCCTCCACCGTGTAGGCTAGTAATATGTGATGTAAACTTTTTCTCGCACTGTTATTTTGTCTCTCGTGGAAGATTGTAAGTGTGAATATCTGAAATCTGGCCTGAGCTGTGCATCACTTGTATATACTATATGCCGTCGCGAGTCTGATGGGCAAAGTTGTCAAGGTAAAACAATTAGCTCAGAAAATCATTCAATTCTATTCTTTTTTGTTGTACATAAAGAGATAAAAATGTATTTAGTAAGTTTACAATATTATTGTCATTAAATTGGTGGTTCATCAGTACTATTTCTAATGGTTTTGCCATCATAATTTGTAAAAGTGTTGGTCGTATAATAGGTCAAAATGATAATTCCAATGAAAGTTTGTCTCACTCAGTATTGCAAGTAGCCTTAGTGTGTAGCATGTAGGGCATACTGAGTGAGATGGGAGCAGGAGCTGCGAACGGAAAAACTGGTTAGGTCCGGGCCCTGACCGAGGCTAGTGTCAGGCAAAAGGCATTATAATTATTATGTAAAATCTTACTTACCGTTGATTTCATATCCGTGTTTCTGACCATCATCGGAATTCATTTCAATGTTGTTTGATTTTTCTGGCTCAGCCATGACTATTTCTTTCTTGAATTAACTCCGAAATTGAAAAGGCAAATGGTGTAAAGGCACTGCAAAATATTATAGGCACTACGACAACGTTTACTGAATATATTCCAACTACGTAATTCCAAAAATAATTCCACAAAAAGAAGTTGAATCAGTTTTGTTTGAGCTCTGGAAATCTTTCGCGTAACCCACGAAATACGGAGCTAAGTCAGTTAAACACTTTCGAGTTAACAACACTAACAGTTAGGCCTACGTCTAAAATGTTAGTTCACGACGCAATTTTCAAGGATTATTACACAGTTAAGGTCCTTTTCTGCGTCCCTTGAAACTACTTTATCAAAGTTTATGTTCATTTAAGGTTTAAATTCACGAAAAATATTTTGACTGGCACCGTATCACTGTTTACCTAACCCAAAGCAAAGCCTACACTGTCTGAGATCTGACGTACTGCAGTACCGTACCTGTAGTATATCATATGCGTGGTATGTATACAGCGTAATGTATACAATGCGTATATAGGCCTAGTGCATGCAATCAATAATCGATGCACAACAACTGTTTCTATTCACACAACGTTGTACGTCCGTACGTACGTACGTAGCAAAAGGGTGCAGGGCAGATTATTCCATTTAGCGGCGGGTAACACCTGTTAGCAACGATAAATGATCATTGTAAAGCTCATTTCAGTCGTATCAATGTTTCATTGGGAGGATCAATGCTTCTATCGGGCCTCCGACAATGTGAGGATTTCCAGATGATTAAGAGGCAACATTTAGAGTTTCTTTACAATACAAAATCAGAGGGAAAAATTCCATGTGGTTCCAATGCTAACTTTGGATTAAAAGCATTTTTTTCTTTAAATTTTTTGTTCTTGCAATTAGTTTATTCTCGAGGTTGGACATCCGGGAATGTTGTATTGCACGGCAACATCACAATGCTTTTTTGATGATCTCCAACTTCAGTCAAAGGGGAAAACAAACAGTTATCAATTCAGTCAATAGGAGAAAAACATTTTTGTTGTCATCATCTACAAATACTGGACAGAATTTCTTTTTCTTCAAATGTGTTGTGTATCAGATAATAGTTTCCAACGTGTATGAGTACCATATTCGGTTGTCGTTTATGTCCTCTTGAAGGATTTTTGCCGACTTAACCGATTTAGATTCAGATGTATGAGTACCATTAATTTTTCACTGACTGGCTGGGGCGGTACAAGTCATAAAAAGTATCCTATTGACTATAATGATAAAGTTTCCCATCCAACTTAGCAAAACTGTACTAAGCTTGTACACTGTTACGTCAACTCCGACCTCAAGAATTTATCACACTGAAACATATAATTTGTTTATATTTTGTTGCTTGTTTAAGTGTTAAGGTTTCTTGCCTTAAGCCACAATTACAACAACCGATGAAAAATTGTACTTGGCTCGCCTGACATGAATAATGATGAAGTCAACAAATCACCATTTTAGGGATCCTGTATCATCCTTGCTTTTATCAACAGCATCATACCAAGTTTGATTTAAATCTGACATGGGTTTGTGGAAATATGGGATAAACAGAATTTCAGTTCATCCACCTTCTCATTAATATTTATGACATCAACACCAAAAAAATTAGGGATCATCTGCAGACCACAACACCACCCATATACCAAATATGGAATAAATCCAACGTAATGTTCTTGAGATATTGTGTTTACAAGCTTGTTGACATAATTTACCATTTAGCCCTACCTACTACTAAATATTCATGACATCAGCACCAAAAACAAAAGATATCATCTTCAGATCACAACACATCCATATACCAAGTATGACATAAATCCACAGTGCGGTTCTTGAGATATCGTGTTTACAAGCTTAATTGTTAACAGAATTTTACATTTAGCCCCACCTACTAATTAATATTTGGGACATCAGCACCGAAAACAACAGAGATCATCTACATACCACAATACATCCATATACCAAGTATGACATAAATCCACCACACAGTTCTTGAGAAAATCTTCTGTCACAGACACACACACATACATACACAAAATGCCAGCAGCATGACTACGGTTCCTTATGCTATCGCATCGGAACCAAAAAGTTTAAAATTCAAAAATATTCTAATAATGCAAAAAGTTGTTGTAGAAATACACTCTTAAAGTAGTGCTCTCTCTAAGTATATTATTTCACATGACAAACTTCCCCACCCCTGAACTTCTCCACCCCCAAACATCCCCACCCCAAAGTTCCCCACCCCAAAACTTCCCCACCCCAAAACCTCCCCACCCCCAAAGAAAAATATAAAATAAATACAGATCAAACTTTTAAGTTAATAATATCGATACCTTTTCACGGCTTGTATATGGATTGATAAATGTATTAAGAACGAGGTATGAGTTGGAAGGAGGGGGGGGGGTAAATAGTACCCTGCATTACAAATGACAAGGGGTTACAATATATGGATTGATAAATGTATTAAGAACGAGGTATGAATTGGGGGGTTAAATAGTACCCTGCATTACGGATGACAAGGGGTTACAATACGCCCATGGCTAAGACATATCTTTTTCATGACGAATGCTATAATGCAGTATTCCTGTTTTATTTTTCACCATAACACAAGTGACGCCATAGAACATGCCATCTTCTTGAGTTTCACTTCCGTTGCCTTGTTCATGGGTAGGCATCCCCGAGGTTGTCCCATTATCACTAATACTTCCATACACTTCACTTTAATTTGTTCAAAATTGACAAAAAGAAATCCTTGCTGTAACTTTTATGAAATTTATCATTTCCAAATCCCTATTTAATAAATGGTTGAAACCTCTTCTCATTTTCTACTGAACTTTACATCAGATCTTTTCTTAGAATTCTGTACAAAAGTGGGTTATGTAGAAGTATTCAAACAATTCAAGTCCTGCTACATTCTTTTCATTCAATATCAATGAATTTGTCACACGTAACTAAACAGCTAATAACCCAAGGAAGACATTTCAAGAGGGTTTCTACCTTTTGGGTTCCGTCTTGTCCAAACCTAATAAATAATTGTATGAAATGTGGCAGCCTCTTGGCCTAACCATAAAACTGACATGAGAAATAAGCCTGCCATTTTTGCACAGTTATCTGGCATATATCCATGCTATGAAGGGTAGCCTGTCATGTTCCTTATCTTACCCTTAATTCTCTCTGTACCAGGAGGCGCATAAGGCCCGGACATCAACTTTCCATTCACTTCTTTCATCTGCTCTCCTTCTTACATCAGTCCACGTTCTCCATCCTGCTCTGTCTCTCTCCTTTATATTGTCATAATCCAAAGCCCTTCTGATGACATAAATCCCTTGCAGGCCTGTACTGCATGGGGCAAAGGGGCCCTTCCTCCTTGTAAAGATCTGTGCCCCCAGTGGCAGCACTACACGAAGAGGGGAATTTCCTCCACGAGATCACTTTTCCCCACTTCCCCCAGAATTTTTTGTAAAGTGACATATTTTATCCAATTTATAGGTTATTGCTCCCCCCGCCCCATAAGACAAAATTACCCCTCTCTTTCCCCTATGACAAAAATCATGATGCCGCCACTGTGTGTCCCCCTCCCCCCGCTGCATGACATCAAGTGTAAAAATAAAAGAAGGGTAAATGGAACCTGTCTCCCTTGAAGGTCAGTGTTTCCCTTTTGAGAAAAGTCCTGGCTGCAGGCAAGTCAAACATAAAAGGAGTTTTTAAGAAAATGATTGAAACTCATATTAAAACACTGAATTAATATGACAGTTACTAAGTTCAGTTTGATATTCACATATGTTGCCTGCGTCAATCCCTTAACATTGGCCAAAAAAAATTCAGCATTGAAAATAAACCCCCCTACCCCCAAGCATGCCAGGATCTAGTGGAAATATAAGCTTTCATCTGAGATTACTTTCGTGTTAGATGCGAAAATATTCTTCATGAATTGAAACTTTTTCATCATTTACTTTCTATTAATTAAACATTTCCCTAATAGTTTAAGTCCTAATCACATTCTTCAAAGGTTGGTAGGGAGAAAGGGAGGGGGTGGGAGGGACTTTCCCAAGACATTCCTTGAGCCTTGAGGCTATTGTGAGCATGTTGTGTGCACAGTGCCAACTATTGCAGCACAAGTATTATTCATATCGGCTTATATATTTTGTGTCCCTTATTTTTCTCATATGAACTGCTATGCCCCAGCCCATTCGTGTCCCATGTGGTTCGAAATGTGACTGCAATTTTTTGGAACTTCTTTTTTAAAATTAATTTTCACAACTTTCCTTTAATTTTCTATCACTACAAGTTTAATTTATATGAATGCTAAGACTAAAACAGTAAACTTTTCAATTAAAAAGTCAATATAAAAAAAATATTGACATACATATGCAAATTTGGAAATTTAAAGCAAAATTAGGTAATGTTTTTTAGCTTTTTTGAGCGCATATTTTTTCTTGTGAATATGAAAATGGAGGATTTTTTTACATACCTAATTTGTTTGCAAAATTTCCTTTCCATTGATAACAGTTTAAATTTATACACAAAAACAATCAAGTTAAACAAAAAAATAATCACTGCAGTAATTACTTGCGAAAAATGGTGAAAAAAATTCGAACTAGGGTAATTCACGTGAACTTCCCCCATGCTTACCGCTACACCACACTGCCTATTAGCATATGGATTTGTTTTTAAACTTATATTTCAATCTGGACAAAGATGGGTAGCTGCTCTTTTTGTTTTCAATTGAAAATATGTGATATAATGATTCTGACAATATTTTTTTGCGTAGGGCAGTTGTATTGCAATCAGAAACTACAATTTTAGCAAACAAATTGGTCTCAAAAAGGCTAAAAATCATGCAATTTTGTACATCTTTTGCCAAAAAAAAATATTGATGCTAGGGGCAGTCAAAATTCGACCGGAATTGGATGCATTGATGTCTTTGACAGTTCCATACATGTTTTCAGGCAAAAGCAAGGTTTGGAAGTATGACTAGTAAGTTTTTGAAGATAAAAAACTGTTTTTTTATTAAATTGTATGCATTTTTTTTATTTTCTCTTTTTCAACCCAGTTTTTCTCAAAAATCTTCAACATAATCCCCATCAAAAGTTACATTCTGAAAGAATTATTCGTGATCTTCCAAATGATAGCAGAATGACTGCTGTGGGCCTATTTGATAAATCAAAATACTTTTTTTGAACAGTGCATGTCCAAATCTGTCAAACCATGACCGATTGGGATTCGACAGGCTAAACCAAAATTTCTAGGTATATCACTGGTGTAATAACATTTTTTGTAATTATTCCCAAGTTAAAGTCTTAATTTAATGCAAGTTATGAAAAATTCATCACAATTATTGTTTAAAAAGACTATCCTACAGAAAAAGTTTGTTTGTTTGTTTGTTTGTTTAATGAGGGCCTAACGGCGCTACGACAAGCAAGGATTAAATTGTGCCTGAGAGGTTAGCTCTATCCAGAGGAAGGAAGAAAAGAAAAAACAGGGGATTGAGAGAAACACAAGAACTAAATGCCAGAAAGCTGGGATCGAGAGAGCAGGTGCATGGGTGAAAGAAAAAAAAAATAGAGAGAGGGGGTGGGAGAGGACTAAATATGGTTGTTGAGAGAGGCATGATGAAGGAAGGAGATCATTTTATCCAAAGGGATTTTCTGGAAGATCTGGGCTATTGAGTCGTGGAGAGCAAGGGGAGCTCTCGGAAGGTTGTACAGGGGGCAAGCAAGGAGAAAGTGATTGACTGTGAAGGTGCAATAACAATTGTTTCAGAGGGGTTGGGGGGAGCCAATAAGGAGGTGGGAGTGAGTGAGGTGGGTGTGATCTATTGTAAGACAGGTAATGTGAGTGTTGTCAACACAGGGAATGGTGGGCTGAATGACGTGCATTTTGTTATCAATTTGGGAGTCCCATGACGTTTGCCAGTGGTCACGAACAAGGGGAGCAATTTAGTGGTTTGATGTCAGAAAGGGTTTGGGAAATGGGGTAGGAGGATGTTGAGGGCAAGCTTGGCAGCTGCATCAGCCCTGTCATTGCCAAGGATGCCAACATGGCTGGGTACAGAAGAAGAGGCTTGTTGCAAAATAAATTTATATATATATATATATATATATATATATATATATATATATATATATATATATATATATATATATATATATATATATATATATATATATATATATATATATATATATATATATATATATATATATATATATATATATATATATATATTATATATATATATATATATATATATATATATATATATATATATATATATATATATATATATATATATATATATATATATATATATATATATATATATATATATATATACATATACAAATATAATCTCAAAGATAGTATGGTGTAAAAGCATCACAATGGAAAAGTGCTCAATCAAAAGAGAGCTGTAATAAACTGACTCATAAGTTAAACCTTGTACATTTTATTTGACAGATCTGTTTCATAAGGGTTAGACCCTCACTCGTTTTTTTGGTTCTGATGAGTCTAACCCTTACGAAACAGATCTGTCAAATAAAATGTACAAGGTTTAACTTATGAAGTCATTTTTATTATTATATATATGTATATATATATATATATATATATATATATATATATATATATATATATATATATATATATATATATATATATATATATATATATATATATATATATATATATATATATATATATATATATATATATATATATATATATATATATATATATATATATATATATATATATATATATATATATATATATATATATATATATATATATATATATATATATATATATATATATATATATATATATATATATATATATATATATATGTATATATATATATATATATATATACATATAAATATATATATATATATATATATATATATATATATATATATATATATATATATATATATATATATATATATATATATATATATATATATATACATATATATATATATATATATAAATATATATATATATATATACATATATATATATATATATATACATATATATATATATATATATATATATACATATATATATATATATATATATATATATATATATATATATATATATATATATATATATATATATATATATATATATATATATATATATATATATATATATATATATATATATATATATATATATATATATATATATATATATATATATATATATATATATATATATATATATATATATATATATATATATATATATATATAATATATATAAAAACATTGCTTGAATTAAATCATAATTTTTGTCAGCACTCCAGTAACTGCTATACATAATCTGGCATATCCATAAATTACTGAATAACACACACAGAAGATAACCAGCCTCGGTGTATTTTCGTTACTGCGATAATTCCTATCATAAACCTGCATATCTCATTAGAAATTAAAATTTGTGTTGCTGGGGCTGAGCTTTAGTTTAATACGTTCAAGCTCTAGTTTTCCTGAGATTTAAGGGAGAAACAACCAGCTATGATAAATGAAATGAAATTGCTGGAGTTTACAATAACAGCAACCAAGCATTAACTATCCTTGCTTTTAGCGGTATTAAAAATTACTTTCATTAGGAGCTAAGTGCTGCTTTGTGTCACTGTTTCTACATTTGTTGTAAATTTTAGGCTGACTTAAGTGATCTGAAAGAGATCTGTTGAATAACTTGCCTTTATTTCGGTAGGTCGTGTTTCCATGGCTTTCCTTTCTTCAGATAGCCAGGTTTACATTTGGGGATTTATTATACTTCAAATGTTGTTTAATTACTTACTGTTGTATGCAAATTCTTTATTTAAAAGGAACTTTTAAATTAAGAACTCTAGAAAAGCTGCAGGGGTAGGAAACTACTTTACATCAATCATGAAGCAAGCTCTTTCTTGCATTCTTGCTTAAGATCTAGCAAATGGTCTTCCTCGATGTAAACCTACCAAATATCTTAATGCTATACTTGAAGATGTTGGTTTGAATCAGACTTGTATTCCAAAGCTCCTAAAAACGTCAAAGATCCAGAGGTGTGTGTGTTGGGGAGGGGGGAGGGGGAGGGGTGACAGATAGGGGGAAGTTATTGAGTCCCATTGGAGCTTATGTCATTTTCAACACTTTTTATAATTAAAGGTATGACCCTACTGGTAAGTGTTACACCCCTTTCTTTCATAAAAGTCAGACCTGCGGCAAAGTATTACACCCCTTTCTTTCATAAAAGTCCAGACCTGCGGCAAAGTGTTACACCCCTTTCTTTCATAAAAGTCCAGACCTGCGGCTAAGTGTTACACCCCTTTCTTTTTAAAAGTCCCGACCTACAGCTAAGTGTTACACCCCTTTCTTTAATAAAAGTCCAGACCTGCGGCTAAGTGTTACACCCCTTTCTTTAATAAAAGTCCAGACCTGCGGCTAAGTGTTACACCCCTTTCTTTAATAAAAGTCCAGACCTGTGGCTAAGTGTTACACCCCTTTCTTTAATAAAAGCCCAGACCTGCGGCTAAGTGTTACACCCCTTTCTTTAATAAAAGTCCAGACCTGTGGCTAAGTGTTACACCCCTTTCTTTGATAAAAGTCCTGACCTACAGCTAAGTGTTACACCCCTTTCTTTAATAAAAGTCCAGACCTGCGGCTAAGTGTCACAGCCCTTTCTTTAATAAAAGTCCAGACCTACGGCTAAGTGTTACACCCCTTTTTTTGATAAAAGTCCAGACCTGCGGCTAAGTGTCACACCCCTTTCTTTGATAAAAGTCCCGACCTACAGCTAAGTGTTACACCCCTTTCTTTAATAATAGTCCAGACCAGCGGCTAAGTGTCACACCCCTTTCTTTAATAAAAGTCCAGACCTGCGGCTAACTGTTACACCCCTTTCTTTAATAAAAGTCCAGACCTGCGGCTAAGTGTCACACCCCTTTCTCTAATAAAAGTGCGGCTAAGTGTTACACCCCTTTCTTTAATAAAGTCCAGACCAGTGGCTAAGTGTCACACCCTTTCTTTAATAAAAGTCCAGACCTGCGGCTAAGTTACACCCTTCTTTAATAAAAGTCAGACCTTTCTTTAATAAAAGTCAGACCTGCGGCTTAATTACATAAAGATTTGAAGCTGTTTTTCCATTAATAGCCAACATCATCATATACATCATTGAATACATTGAAACAAAATTCAGTCAATATAACTTGAATATTTAACTATTTAAGGTGGCAAAGTCAAAGTAGGGGTGAGGGGAGGGGGCAAAAATCAGGCTAAGATACAAAAATTTACCATACAAAAAAGATATAAATTATGAAGAAACAAAAAGTGGGGAATGCTCTCCTTGTTCCGCCCCAATCCCGTCAATACATACAATGGTTTTGTAATGAAGTGTCCTATGTGGATGTTCATAGCCACAGGTATTTAAGATTTTCATATGTACAATATCATTCTATGGCTCAATAATCAAAACATGTACTAAGAATCTAAAACTATATGAAAGAAAAATATGTCAGTCCGGTAGCATGTCTATTAATAGGAACATAAATGTTCCTATTAATGGGAACATTTTGCTACATGGAAGCCACCATTTTGTGATATTTCCCATTATCCTTTGCTATCCTAACGTTAAAGCCTTATGTTACATTTTTAAAATGTGAACTATATCTTTGCTATAGGGGAAACTTTAAACTTGTGAAAATACCTTCATTGCTGTCATGGCTACAATTTTTCCACTCCCATTTGATAAGTTCACCACACCGTTTTTGAAATATTAGATAAAATAGACAATAGAGCTAGGCTTTTAGGCACCAAACTGCCATTTTGAAAATTCAAATATTTTTCAACACAATGGTTTTTAGTATTTCAAGTACATAAATTAGAAACTATGATATTCTATCGCAACATCTAAACAATATGGCTGCATGACTTCAATATTCTTGTGTGTTATAAATGTTGCTATTAATAGGCATGCTTCCGGACTGCATGTGAGACATACCTGAAAGGTCTATGCACAGGTAAAAAGTTTTCCGTCCAACAACTGACTGGTACTAGCATTACATTCCGAGTTAAGTTTAATATTTTTTGAATTTTGAAAATAGCATGTGCAGTTGTCAAGTTATGAGTAATCAAAGTTTGAATGTTTTTAATATATTATCAAAATGTAATGTATGAAGAAGGAAATACCACAAAATGCTTCTGCTTTACTTTATGTTTCTTCCCTTCATTTCAGATCTTCAAAACAATTAAAAGGCCTTCTCCTTGAGGTTGGTTGGTTAAAGCAAATCCCCTTCTTCAGGATCGCTTTTCGTAAAGAAATGGCAGAGGGTTGAACAAATAGATTCACATCAGAAAATAAAGACTGTCACACATTCGTACATCACAAAACGTAACACTTACTAGAATGGTAAATAACGCCATGGTTTGCATGCCCATGGCAAATTGACACCCATATCATATATCATATCAATTATAAAAATGGTATCTCACACTGGCATCTCATGTCTCACATGGCATCCAACCCCATATTCCACATGATATCCCATCCCATCCTTTGTCCCACATGGCATTCCACCATATCTCCCACATGGTATTCTACAATATGTCCCACATGGCATTCCACCATATGTCCCATATGGCATTCCACCATATGTCCCACATAGCATCTCATCATATGACCCACATGGCATCCAACCCTATGTTCCACATAGATCCCATCCCATGTCCCAAATGGCATCCCACCCCATGTCCCACATGACATCCCACCCAATCCTTTGTCCCACATGGCATTCCACCATATCTCCCACATGGCGAGGCACCATACAGTACGTCTCACATGGCATTCCAGCATATGTCCCACATGGCATCCTTTTCTATGACCCACATGGCATCCCAACCTATGTTCCATATGGATCCCATCCTATGTCCCACATCAATCCAATCATATGTCCCACATGGCATCCCTTCCTATGTCCCACATGGCATCCCTCCCTGTGTCCCACATGGCATCCCTCCCTGTGTCCCACATAGCATCCCTCCCTATGTCCCCAAGGCATCTCACCTTATGTCCCATCATGGCTTCCCACCTGATGTCTCACATTGCATCCCACCTTATGTCCCACATGGAATCTCACCATATGTTCCACATGATATCCCTCCCAATGTTCCAATGACATCCTACTTTGTACCATATGGTATCACATCCCATGTCCCAATGGCCTCCTACCCTATGTCCCACATAACCTCCTACCCTATGCCACACATGGCATCAAAACTTATGTCACACACTGTGTTACTCATGGCATTCCACCCCATGTCCCACATGGCATCCCACCCCAGTTCCCACATTTAATCCCATACCATCTCATGTCCCACATGACATCCCATCCCATAGCACTCCACCCTATGTCCCGCATGGCATTCCACCATATATCCTACATGGCATCCCACCCTTCCACATGGCATCCCACCCCATATCCCACATGGCATCCCACCCTATCCCATAGGCTCCATAAGAAGTCTCGTTCTAGCTATCACAGTCCCTGATGGAGCATACTATGTATGAAGTCTGTCAGTCCATATAATAACTTATATGCAAATAGTTGTTAAATTAGAAAAAAAAGGCAGAGTCAAATAATCATGCCTGATATAGCCCTTGGTGCATACCACATGGTATATATTCTATGCTATGTCCTGCATGGCCCCCATCCATGTCCCATATAGCATCTCTCCCTATGTCCATATGCAGTTACATCCTGTCACACTCCCTGACTGAGCATACTAAGTAAAAAAGTCTGGTCAGTTCATATACTGTAGCAACTTTATGCAAAAAAACAATAATGAAGGCAACGTTCAATAATCATGCCTGATACAACCATTAATGCACACATATTTTGAAGAAGTTTAAGGGTTTTATATCTCCAGTGTTATGAAAGACACTTAGCATAGCATAGCAAGGTTTAACGTTCCAAAAGCATCCAGTGCTGGACATTTTATTGATAATGAACTCATCAAGACAAAGCACCACGGCACAAAGGTCTTTTGATAACCAGAAATTATAAACTCAGTTATCTGGAAATATCAAATGTTTTATAGACTTTTTATAAAAATTAGTCCACCTAAGAATTAAAACCTTTAAGATTTATTAAGGAAATTCCAGGATTCCATGGCGATCAGGTGAGACGAATTCTCCAAAAACTTTAACATTTCTGAGGAAATCTCACAAAGCACCAAATGGAGGTCATAGGTTCATTACTTTTGAGAATCATATTTTAAAGATTTTGGCCAACAAATTGAGATTATATAAGGCTTTCAAAGGAAATATTAAAATGTTTTATAGACAACATTAGTTGTTATGCTCTCGCATATAAAACCTTTGATGGCTCAATGAAAAGAAGAAGTAGGGTTCAAGTGCCTCTAAAAAGTCAAAACCAGTCTGACCTGAGTCTGACCCGACCTGATATATAGCAGATCCAGTCAGACTTTTCCTCTTTATTTTCTTTATTCTGAAAAGCACAAGCAATTAGGCTCAAATTTGCCTCATCAATGGCTCCATTGTACTCTCCATTTGGGTTGTTGTGGAAGTTGGTGTTAAGTATTAGCAATGGATGAAGTCCTTATTGTGAAGTTGAGTGGTTATCTTCAATAAGATAAGTGGTCTCATTATTCGTTGAATTAAGTTTATGGCTTTGATTTGCTGGAACAAATGTTTACAGAGAAGTCCACATTATGAAACTACTAACCACTCCTCTGCAGAGAGGGGATAGGAGCTTTTTGCATGCAGCTCCTATGATCTTTAAAGAGAAATCTAGACATATATCCTGGTTCCATCATAAATAAAATGGATCATCATTCTTCCTTGTCTAGGTACCAGGGCAACTCTCAATTCAAGACGCAATAAACCCTCGAGAACCTCTGCATCAAAATGAGTGTTATATTGAGCTAAAGGTATAAAATATTGTTGTTATTCTGTAGTTTGACAAATATTCTCATCTTTCACATATTGATCAATCCTCAGTAAGCATGCATGTAGCTGAACATGTCTCTATTATGTGCACTTAGTGTTATATTGAATTTCACATTAACACACAGTCTGAGATTTGTGGATGAAACCTTCCCCTTCTCCCCCTGATTGATCCTCTTATGATCAAGTCAATACTGCATGGCTAAGCCGATGCAATCTCCGACCAATCTCCCTCAACTATTATTCTCAATCAAACACACAAATGTTTCCCTATTTCTCACAGCTTCTCAACCTATATCATTCACACATTACTTGGAAATGAACTCTCGTTGACTCCATGCTGCCTCAGCTCTCACTCCAGCTCGCCATGTTTGATTGGACACATTCTTCATCTCAAACAAACTGGCATTTTTCTGGAATTTTAATTTCCCCCTCAGCGGTTGTATACCTCTCCATCATAAGGCAACAGAAATTGGATAGAAAGAGGTAGCATACTGTCAATTTGTACAAATAAATTTCATATTTATAAACTGAGTGAAAGGTTCAAGAAGTAGATGTCGTTATAATGTTGATGAATACACAATGATTTTAGCAAAGGTATTTGATTGTCAAAGTGATTGTTTGACTGACTTACAACAACTCTGACGAGCAGTGGTTTCTGTGTGACTTATATTTAGAAAAGGAAAAAAAATCTGAATATCTTAGGTAGATCCAAAATGCACACACGTACACCCTACCATGTGAATTTAGCACCTGATACAGCTTCCTTGAGCTAAATGTGAACACGTAGAGGAATGATATTAGCTACACTGTTTTAAACTCTATTTGGAGGTATCCGGATATGTGGAGGCAAAAATGAGCTGACTTATCCATCATATATGATAGATTATGATATATTATTACTCATAATATACATTTCCCACAACACCAGGTTCTCCCATCATTTATTTTCTCTTCCCATAAATTCTGACCTTTTCAAACACTCCATTGTATCTAATGGTAATAAGTTCTGGAATCAAATACACGATTCTATAAAAAGCAAAAAAAACTGTAAAATTATTTTCTGATAAGTTAAAAAAGACACTTATATCTAAATATGACTAACTCTAGTTTATTTTCATGTATTTTCAGCTCCACTTAGTTTATGATTATAATTGACCTCTTATCTATTTTTACCCAAGCATTAATTAATTTCACCCAAGGATTCATTATCTTACAGGGTTGGGGAAGGGGGAGTGGGGAGAAGGTGGAGGGGGAGGGAATTCCTCTTTTCCTTTCATTTTCACAGTTTCACTTTTCTATACATTTCCTTTATGATTAATTATTAGATTTAAGTTATGGTGGGCTTCTTGTAAAAGCACCAGCATTTAAGCCCTTTCACCATTTTCTCAAAAATTGTTATGTGTTTTCATTATAAATATTGTAATATATGCATGAAAATAGAAAATAAATCAATCAAATCAAATACATATTTTGCCATCTCTTGACATTATTGTATTTTATCATTTTACTAATATTTACAAACAGTTTTTTCTTTCCTATCTTACTGTTTTTTTATATAACTTTATATAACTTATATATTTAACAGCTTCTATTTTCAAAATGGATTTTATTGACAAAATGAACAAAAATGAAGCCTTCACATTCTATTATACTCCTTTGTTGGTACTTGATAAACTCTGTATCAGAATAGCTAACAAAATGATTGTTTGCTATTCTGGTACAGAGTATATTAAGTACCAAAAAAGGAGTACAACGGTAATGTTAAAGCTTTATTCCAGTCCATTTTGACAATAAAACTCCATTTTGAAAATAGAAGCTCTTATTTATAACTTTTATATTTATATTTCTTTTTAAATATTTGTACGTTTTGTTACAGGGCGACAAATTTCCGTATTTTGTTGTGGTCGAAAAAAATTGATCTTATCTGATCTTGATCTTAGCTGAAAACCATGAAAGTATCCAAAATAATCCCCACGAAATCAATTAGAAATTGACTGTTTGACAACTTTTGAGCTTTTTGCAAATTTGAATGCACAATTGAACATATGTTCTTGTTTGTAACTTCTGTTTGATTGTTTGACGAAGGCTTAACGGCACCATGACAACGAGGGTTAAATTGTGCCTGAGAAGTTATAGATCATTCTAAAGGTAGGAAGAAAAAAAAGTAGGAGTACGGGGGCTAATATCCAGGAAGCTTGGATCAAGAGAGGAAGTGCAGAGGTGCTAAAAAGGCAAAAGTAGGTAGAGGGGGGTTGGAGAGGAGGACTAAATATGGTTGTAGAGGGAGGCACGATACAGGAAGGAGATCGTTGTATCCGGAGGGTTTTTCTGGAAGAGCTCGGCTATGGAGTTGTGAGTGGTGAGGAAAGCTGTGGGAAGGTTGTACAGGGGGAAGAAAAGGAGGATGTAGTGGACTGTGAGGGGAAAATGCCAGTTGTTGCAGAGGGGTGGGGGGGGGCAGCCAGTAAGGAGGTGGGAGTGAGTGAGGTGGGTGTGACCTATTCTAAGGCGGGTATTGTGGATGTTGTCGATACGAGAGACATTGTGGATGGTAGGTTTGCTTGTTTTGTTTGTCTATCATGAAGTACGGTGAAGCAAATTTTGACCAACAGGTTTTGAGTCTAAATTTACCGTATCCCCAATCAAAATCTAGTATGAACAGACTTTCCCATCATTGTCATTAAGAAGGAATTAAAAATTACATAACAACTTTGAGCTGTCAGCCCAGTCTACATTTTGAATTAAGCAAAAGCTAAAAATTGCTTAAACATTGATAAATCAAAAACTAAAAGTGCTTTTTCTATAAACCTTGCATAAATCTGCTCAAATTGTAACACTTTTTATCAATGGATTAGTTCAGGGGTCAAGCACATCCATCTTATATAAAAGAGGACTTAAAAAGAAACAAAATGGTGAAGAAAGCATTAACAATTCTTATTCTGTGGAGGAAATATTTTAAGTTTAAAGTTTGGTATAATTTGTGTAGAAATGACAGAAGTCAGGCTAGTTGTGACATCACAGCCTCAGATTCTTTAAAGTCTTTATGTGATTTATCATTTTTGTCCTGCGATTTTGTGGCTTAAAAAGCATTGGACATGCCAGGAAAGTTGTAAAAAAAGTATCTTCTCAGGGTAATTGTAATTTACCACATAAGGAAAGTTTTAGGAAAAATAATCCAAATAGTAAAATAGGTGAATAAATTTTCTTTGAAATACATTAACAATTGTTAAGAATGTAATGATGGGTGCACTGACATTCCAAAGTAGACTTGCTACACCAGTCACTTCTACATAGAAAAGACAGATATGCCGAAAAGTTTCTCTTTAAGCCTACCCGCACCTGACACCTGAGTTAATCCTGAAATCTCAGGTATGACAATTACCAACCCAACTTCCTATTCAGTGTATTGTGTTTCCACTCCAAACAATGATCATCTGCCATTCCCATGCACACCACAGCCAAGTAGCCAAAGGTTATTTGTGAGTACAAGATAACAGACAGCCAATGCTAAATAATCAAGGCACTTTTGTAATTGAAATCACTCATCTGTGTTAGTTGTCTAATTTGTTTGCAAACTGGTGATTAAAATAGCTGTATATCATATGCCTGAGATGATGTGTGCATTAACTGTGAATGATTGATGGACCATTTCTCCTAAGGAAAGATATTGCTTAATGGAACTTTAAACTTTAAAATCTCCTTATAGAAATATTCCCATGTTTTTTCGTAACCTTTCATAAGAAATAGAAAATATACCCTACTTCAGTAACTTTGGAAAATTGTTTCTAATCATGCATAAACAACCAATTAACGTTTCAAGAAATACATAAACATTTGCAATGGAATTAATGAATTTATCATTTACAAAAACAAGTGGAAAATCTTAAAAATCAATATGAACAGAATATATCAACTGATTTGCAAATAGAAAGAAGTTGATCTTTCAAATAATTTACAAAAACCACAGGAATACCTTTAACAGAATAAGATATTGAAGTAATCATTTTGTTTATTTTAATCCTTTTTAAAACCACTGAACTAATCCTTTAACCAAATATAAATTGTGGCTACATAGCCCTTTAAAAGCATGAAAGTAGCCCTATCAAAATGAGTAAAATAATCATATTTCATTCACATGCCAAACAGTTTTTCTTTACAGCTTTCCGTACCTGACACCGGACTTTTCGTATACAAAGTCCGGTATAATGATACCCCAACCTGACTCCTGGTATCACCAGCTTGTTTACACTTACAATAACGAACCTCTCCGTTATCATTAAGACCTGTATGTGACTTCCAGTAATGAAGACCATACACAGTCACAGTGTTGTGTGCACTGGCAACATATTGAAAGTACACCCAAGCAGAAATGCGGACAATGAAACGGAGGATTGGATTGCATGCTGAAAGTGCACCCATGCACAAGTTAAATAAGTGAGGATGGTGATTGGCTTGCATACTGGTCTGGCAAGCTGGTGGCTTGTGCAGTGTAGTGTACAATTAACAGTCTGGATGCTTCAGGCAATTCTGACCAATTCTCTTATAAAGAAGAATTTCTTCATGAGATCATTATCAGGCAAAGTTAAATCACAACATCTATTCCACTTGAATTGATGTAAATAAGTGGGTCAAATTAGGCAAAGGAGTTCTGTCTTTTCATTAGGATACGAACATATGATCAGAAATTCAACTTCATTGAAATAAGACTTACAAACAGACAACTGCGAAAATGAATGATGCAATATTGTCCATATTCAACAATTTTTCTATTCTTGTTATTATTCACATCATTGTCATTAAAATTAGATACTAAATATATCTCCAAAACTATGCTTTATTTTCAAAGTAAAAGCTTTGTTTCTTTACCAAATATATCAAAACAATACTGACATTAGAGAGCAAAATTACCTCAATAATAGCAGCTATCAGCAAACATTTATTTATTTATTTATTTGTAAAGATAAATGCAATGAACCATCTAATCATACTAAAAAGTTTATGAGGATTATTTATTGCTTACAATCACTGCAGGAAGAACAGTGACTGATTGCCATAGCAACTGATGAACTGTGACAATGCACATATTCATTATTTTTACATAGGACAATGGATTTATATTTATCTAATTGATCAATTTAACAGGATTGGAAAGATGTTTATTAACACTCAGAGTGAAAGGATCTAATAGCACTTAAGCTATTAAATGAGCTCAAACATTTCAAAAGTGTTTCTTGCTGAAATGAAAGGGAATCATATTTTGTCAATTTGCAGAATTGGTATAATATCCATCAAATATTCATATTCACCACCATCACAAGTTTAAAGCAGGGCAGTGGCATTGAAGCATGACATACCAACTGCATGAAAGCAATGGAGGTACAACAATGTATGCAACAGAAGCATTCAAAGTTAAAACATGCTGTTTTAGCCAGTCTTTCAGTTTGCGATTAAAATAAGTTAAAGGATTAGTTCAGTGGTTCATCTTCTTTGAAATAGGACTTCAAAGAAAACAAAATGGTGAAGAAAGCATTCAAAAATCTTTTCCCGTTAAGGAGATATTCAATTTTAAGGTTTGGTATTATTTCTGCAGAAACGACTAAAATCAGACTAGTTGTGATGACAGCCTCAGATTCCTCAGTTTTTATGTATTTTAAAGAAAGTTTATTTAATTTTTTCACTATTTTAGCCAGTCTTTCATTTTGCGATTAAAATAAGTTAAAGGTTTAGTTTAATGGTCACGCATGTTCATCTTCTTTGAAATAGGACTTCAAAGGAAACAAAATGGTGAAGAAAGCATTCAAACAAAATCTTTTTCCATTTAGGAGATATTCAAGTTTAAAGTTTGGTATTATTTCTGTAGAAACAATGAAAATCAGACTAGTTGTGATGTCACAGCCTCAGACTCCTCAAAGTCTTTATGTATTTTAAAGAAAGTTTATTGAATTTTTTCATTATTTTAGCCAGTCTTTCATTTTGCAATTAAAATAAGTTAACAATTACATTGTCCTGATCTTCACGTATGTCCTTCATAATTAAGTTTACCTTTTAGCATAAAACAAACTTAAAGTAACAGTCCTGGTGAACAGAACCCACACAAAACCAGCCAACTGTTACCTTTTACCATTTTGGCATAATAAAAGGAAGGAATCCCATAATTTTTCCCTTTAATCAGCAACGATGACAGTTGACTGCTATTAAAATGAAATCTTAATCAAGCAGTCTCACTATATTTTCCATATCTTGCCAATAAGGATTCAGACCTTGACAGCCATATCTCTCTGTGCAAACAGTTGAGCACGATTTCCCAACAGATACAACCATAAGTGATGAGTTGTTTGAACAATTACAGTGTGGGTCAAGTTTTTGTGGAAATTTTAATTGATTGAAAGTACTTCTATATGTCCTTCTTAATTTCTCTTAATATTGTGGATTAGATTAGTCCAAACAATGCATTCCTTTAATCCTGACTGACAGGGATGATTGATGGGGAGTGATCAGGAGTCACCTAATTGGAAACAAAAATTGATATATGGAAATGATCCCTCTAAAAATGAGTGTGTCTGTGACCTAATTATTACTTATTTAAGTCATTTAAATATCAAAACTGGTTAAAAATCTTCAAATATGTAACAGAAACAGCTAAATATATAAATATATATATATATCACTTTGTGGAAAATCTTTCAAACTTTTAGGATAAGTAAAGATGCATCCTGATCTGCAAATTGACATGCAACTATACAGAATACTTACTATTAAAAAGACGTTAACAAATTCTGAGCAGGACAATTTAAATTTTGATTATAGCATAGCCTAAGGCCTTTGTAGTTTCGGAGATATTGCTGATCAAATCTTTGATAATTTTTTGACATGGGCCAAAGTTGTGATGTATATTGGAAAGAGAGCTCAAAATTTCCTCAATTTTGGTCAATAAGGATGAGATGTATCTGCTTGAATGTCATAGATGTTGACTGGGGAGTGGTATGGGAGGAGTCATGTTGATTGGGGAGTGGTATGGAAGGAGGGGAGGGGTATGGGAGCAGGGGAGGGGTATGGGAGTAGGGAGGGTATGGGAGTAGGGGAGGGTATGGGTGGGGAGAGGTATGGGTGGGAAGGGGTATGGGTGGGGAGGGGTATGGGTGGGGAGGAGTCATGTTGATTGGGGAGTGGTATGGAAGGAGGGGGAGGGGTATGGGAGCAGGTGGAGGGGTATGGGAGTAGGGAGGGTATGGGAGTAGGGGAGGGTATGGGTGGGGAGAGGTATGGGTGGGAAGGGGTATGGGTGGGGAGGGTATGGGTGGGAGGGGTATGGCTATGGGTGGGGAGGGGTATGGATGGGGGGGGGTAT
Organism: Chiridota heheva; assembly: GCA_020152595.1. NCBI lineage: Eukaryota > Metazoa > Echinodermata > Holothuroidea > Apodida > Chiridotidae > Chiridota > Chiridota heheva. The sequence goes on from JAIGNY010000927.1 coordinate 204,210, forward strand.
GGGTGGGAGGGGTATGGGTTGGGAGGGGTATGGGTGGGGAGGGGTATGGGTGGGGAGGGTATGGGTGGGGAGGGATATGGGTGGGAAGGGGTATGGGTGGGATGGGTATGGGTGGGGGAGGGTATGGGTGGGGAGGGGTATGTATGGGGAGGGATATGGGAGGGAGGGGTATGGGAGGGGAGGGGTATGGGAGGGGAGGGGTATGGGAGGGGAGGGGTATGGGAGGGGAGGGGATGGGAGGGGGGTATGGAAGGGGAGGGGTATGGGAGGGGAGGGGTATTGGAGGGGAGGGGTATGGGAGGGGAGGGGTATGGGAGGGGAGTGGTATGGGAGGGGGGGTATGGGAGGGGAGGGAGAGGGGTATGGTAGGAGATGGGAGAGGGTTATGGGAGGAGGGGATGGGAGAGGGTTATGGGAGGGGATGGGAGAGGGGTTATGGGAGGAGGGGATGGAGAGGATTATGGGAGGAGGGGGATGGGAGAAGGGGGATGGGAGAGGGTTATGGGAGGAGAGGGCTATAGGAGGGGTGGGAGGGGCTATAGGAGGGGTGGGAGAGGGCTATAGGAGAGGGGTATGCGAGGAGGTGGATGGGAGAGGGTATGGGATGAGGGGTATGCAAGGAGGTGGATGGGAGAGGGTATGGGATGAGGGGGTAGGAGAGGGGTATGGGGGAGGGGTATGGGAGGAGGGGTATGGGGGAGGGGTATGGGGGAGGGGTATGGGAGGAGAGGATGGCTTAAGACCCTAACACTTTTTTAAATCAGAGTTTGTAGTACGAAAGAGACATCAGGCATATACCTGTTCTTACATATTATAAATTTGCATATAAACAATACATCTAACTTTTCCAAAAGCTGTAAAATGGTCAATTTTATAACACCTTTGATGTGAACTTTGTGTTGCATTACATTTGCAAACTCGCCTGTAAAGTGCTTGTGAAGGGCCGGTAAAGCCGCTGGTAAAGCGCTGGTAAAATGCCAAAAAAACTCACCAGTGTCAAACTGCTTGCATCGATACTGTACCTGTTTATTAGATTTGTAAGGCATTGCATGAGTCATTGTTGCCTCAATATAGTTCTTGAAGCATGTCAAGTAGTCTTTTATCAATATATAATACAAAATTATTAAAAATCACCTCCCATTTGCCCTTAATGACCTCAAAATTCAGGAGAGCAAAAGAAACCAATTAAATTAAAACCCACACACTATAAACTAATGTCTCAATTTGATAGAAAAGTTTAATTATCTTTGTAGATTAAAATGTGATTATAGGAAGCTCTGGGAAATCAACCATGATGATCGACCTTCAGGATGTTAACATTATATTCAGACTTAATCAAAAACTCTTATTTCCCCGAATAAAAGCTTCAAAACAGAAATTTACTTTACAATATCACAGGATAAGCAGCAATTGTTGGCAGTTGCCACTTAACTGTCAGGTACATATTTGTTTTGGAATACTGCATTTGTATGTTGTTGGACCAAAGTAAGCAAATCTGAAATGAGTAAATATTAGTAAAGTTGATAATGACAAAGATTTAAGCAACTTTTTAACAGATTGAAAGCAATTTAAACTTGGTTGTAATCGTTTAAACCCTCATTTGATAGCTCATTAAGGAAGTGCTAGTAATGGTATAATCAAGTTAAACAGATTTTGATTAATTTCCTCATAATGTTTGTGTATATTCTCAAAAACATTTTTTGACCAAGTCCAACGTAAGGAATTTGACTTATTCCTTGCAGAATCCTTACATTTGGTCTTGCATATTCCTGCATATTCCTTACATGTTTCTTACATGTTTCTTACACGTTTCCTTACATGTTTCTTGCACAATCCTTACATAATCCTTAGTCAGTTTGCTACGGGTATACTGTATTTACAGATAAATGTTGAGGCATTTATATGCTTATCTAAAATATGAGGCAAAGGACTTTGGCACGAGTAGAATGGCCCAACTTTAGGAGGGCCATTTGTGAGTGCTTTGTCTTTTTTTTTTTTAAGTTTACAGACATTTTTTTAGCTTTGTTAAGAAATTCACCCATTGTTAAAATGGACTAAACCAAATACTCAAAGTCGTTTATTACAGGGAATTATTGCACGGGTCATGACAATGAATTTGATAAATCTGTAGAAATGCAACTGTGGTGCATAAAGCCCAAAATATAGTGTTATCTGCCATATCTCTGACCGAGTTTGAAAAAATGAAAGAGCTACAAATGCAAAAATTTCCCAATTGGCAAACTGTTCTTAAGATGAGTGAGCTTTTTGACCCTTCCAGTATCTAGAACAAAACTACTTCAACACTTCAAATATCATTTTGCTTCAAAGAAAGAATATATTAAACTTTGAACAACTTTGGTTTGTAATATTTTGCAGGCAATGTCATTTGACTGAAAACCTTTTCCACTGGGGTACCAAATGCTGAAATGTTAAAATTGCTGCCTTATTAAAATCTTTTTGTGAGACGAACATAAAGGACATTTTTACAAAAATGCTCAACTAATATACACACTTATTTTGTTTCTTGTAGTGGGATGGGCAGGAATATGTATAATTTTCTCATTTCTAACCAATAGGAAAGGGGCCTAGTTGATCACTAATTGTATAATTGATTCACCTTTGATTAAAATTCAAGCATATGAAATTCTCCTCCTTAAGGGGGTCAAGGAATGCTCAATAACACCCAGTCCATGCATGCTCAAGAACACCCCTCAATGCATGCTCAATAACAACCCCTCAATGCATGCTCAAGAACACCCCTCTTCATGCATGCTCAATAACACCCTCCATGCATGCTCAAAAACACCCCTCCATGCATGCTCATTAACACCCCCTAAATGCATGCTTAAGAACACCCCTCCATGCATGCTCAATAACACCCTAAATGCATGCATAATAACACCCTCCATGCATGCTCAATAACACCCTCCATGCATGCTCAATAACACCCTCCATGCATGCTCAATAACACCCCTCAATGCATGCTCAAAAACACCCCTCCATGCATGCTCATTAACACCCCTCCATGCATGCTCAAGAACACCCCTCCATGCATGCTCATTAACACCCCTCAATGCATGCTCAAGAACACCCCTCCATGCATGCCCAAAAACACTCCTCCATGCATGCCCAAAAACACTCCTCCATGCATGCTCAAGAACACCCCTCCATGCATGCTTAAGAACACCCCTCCATGTATGCTCAAGAACACCCACTCCCTTCCATGCATGCTCAACATTCCAGCCCATATGTAGGCCTAAATCATAAGCAAGCATTTCAAGGCAAAAAAAAAGGTTTTGCCAAAAACAAATATATATATATAATTCATCCCTGCCTGAAAGAGGGGAGGGGGGGTCTCCCCTTTTCCTTAATTTCTGATTAACTGTACAGAGATACATATCTAATTGATAATTTATCAAGAGCCCTGCATCATCTATAAATACTTCATGATGTCAGCTCACTATTCTAAAAGCATCCTTACAGCTAAGGTGGCTCTTCTAACATATAAATTATCAATTTTCAGTGATGAGACTGTTTTCCCCCAGCATTGGTATTAATCAAAAGAATTGTATATGCTTAGGGTTATGCAGGTTACACAGAAGGTTCAAGAAGTAATTACACTCTTTCACACTTTTATGTTCTTTCACAGTTTTATGTTCGGTCTCAGTATCAGAAAACAAGGAAACATGTATGGGTCATTCTATTATCTACATGACTAAATTTCTTTCAAACCACACTGGAGTTTTTAACCCTTAAAGTAACATTTTGAATTTGAGACAAAATCTGTCTGCAAGGAAAAAGTCATGGAAAGTAGAGTTGAGGTAGCATGCTCAGTAGAGCTGAGGTATCATGCTTAGTAGAGCTGAGGTATCATGCTCAGTAGAGCTGAGGTATCACGCTCAGTAGAGCTGAGGTGGCATAAACAGTAGAGCTGAGGTATCATGCTCAGTAGAGCTAAGGTATCATGCTCAGTAGAGCTGAGGTATCATGCTCAGTAGAGCTGAGGTATCATGCTCAGTAGAGCTGAGGTATCATGCTCAGTAAAGCTGAGGTATCATGCTCAGTAAGCGCAACACAAATGTTGGAAGCGCTGCACAAATTTACTATTTTCAATCAATTATTTGACTTCTGATCTTTAACCTGTAAGGTACATGACCCAACTTATGCTGGACACAAGTTCACCTCATTCTACACCCTCCCACAAAGTTTCACATGATAGCTTGTATGGTTTTCTCTGTACACACGACACAAAATTTTGTACACTCACACACACCCACCCACATGCAAAAATGAGTACAATACCTTATCACCATATCATGATATACGTTGCGATAAGGTAAAAATAATTGAGGTCAAAGGTCATAGGTCAAAGGTCAAATAAGTGCTTCTTATGCAAAAATTTGCGCCATTTTAAACTAAAAAAGTACACAACCTACACAAACCTTATGCTGTACCATGGTACATGAATTTGTGTCCTATAGACTCTGGGGTCAAAAGGTCAAAGAGCTATTGACCACTTTTCACCATTTCCCCCTATAGTTTAATATGGCGTGGTAAGTGTGAAGTGAGCATGAATGGTGTCGTACAGTAGGGTACAATAAATGTGAAAAATGTCAGATGTTGTTTCAGTGATTAGGGTCAAGGGTAAGAGGTCAGAGGTCAAATATGTGATTTAAGGGGGTAATTATGTACTAATTTGTACAATTTTTGTGCCACTTTAAATGTCAAAAGTGCAAAAGCTATTCCAATACTATGTTTGTATCACATGGCACATGAACGTGTCCCGTAAACCGGGTGTCAAAATTTCAAAGGTCACAGAGCTAGTGACCCCTTTAACCATTTCCCCCCATAGTTATTATTTTTAGCCACTTTTAATTCTGAAAGTGCCAAGACCTTTACCAATCCTACGTTTGTATCACATGGTACATAAATGTGTCCTGTAAACTCTGGTGTCAAAAGTTCAAAGGTCACAGAGCAAGTGACCCCTTTAAACCATTTCCCCCCATAGTTATCATTTTTAGCCATTCTGAAAGTGCCAAGACCTATACCAATTCTATGTTTGTATCACATGGTACATAAACGTGTCCCGTAAACTCTGGTGTCAAAAGTTCAAAGGTCACAGAGCTATAGTGACCCCTTTTAACCATTTCCACCCATAGTTATTATAGCTATTTTCCTTCACTATGTTGTATGCTTAAAGAGGCAAAATCGTCAGATGTGCACAATATTTAGAAGTCCTTTCAAATTTGTTGATTGGTTGAAATTTTGCTGTGCGATTCGTTGTCTCGTATTGCAAGGTATATAATTATTTAAAACACTTTGAAGGTCATTGCACAAGTTAGCCCAGTTGGTTACAGTGATCGGAAGCAATTTATTTTCAAATCAACAGTCATGAGTTCGAGCCCCGGTAGAATCGTTTATTGCGACTTTTGCTTTCATCTTCTTCTTTTTTTTTTCTCAGTAATTTTCATTTGGTGACTATTATTGTAGTATCATAATACTAATATTTCACTTTCGCTTTCTGACAAAAACACATTAAAAAAAACAAACAAGTTTCTCGTCATAGTAACGTAATGCGCTGTGTATATAACTCGGCACACACAACATACATGCTAGTGTCTGGCTGTACTGTGATACAAACAGACAGTGGATCGGATCTTGCGTCCACAACCGGAAGTGAAGTCAAAATATCGCATCCCCAATTTTACTGTTTTTTAATGAGACGAGCCTCCCTCTTTAATGTGATGAGATCAGCAACTCCATGGATTGCTTTCTCGTTCTATTTGTTACTTAATCTTTCCAAACACAAGATAAACCTTTGAAGTTAACATAAAAGTCTTATATCCATCATGAATTCCATGTCTTCAGATAATCTTAAAATCTTTTTACCAAATGGTACTTGTTGATAAAATAAAAAAACAAAATCTTAAAATTTCTACTTCACCACATTAAATCTAACTTCCACTTTTATGGATTTGAATAACGTATAGAAAAGCAACTTTTACAATTCTAAAGAAAGCAAACTATTTATATCTCAGACTTCATCATGCAACAAATCAGGTTTATGCCATATTTATTTTGCTGACAAGACATCAATTACACTACAATGCGCTACAATGCGCTACAATGCAATAAGGGCTCTTTGAAGTCACGACAAATATATTTGGTTTCAAACAAACGGTGCTGAGTATACTTCATACATAACAGATACCTCCTCTCAAGTCAGCTTAGTAAACACGGGGGAAAAAGAACCCAATTCGCTGTCCTCCACCGCACCTGCTTAGCTTGTAATTACATGATGAGTGATAGTTCTATTTATAGATCAGGATTTTAATGAGGCTTATATCAACCAGCTATTTTGGATCTGATGAAAAGTAGATAATCTTTATGTGAGTTGCTCATATTATCGGAATGCACCAACTAGCTTTCACTCATATGTATGCACGTCATAGCATAGACACGAAATGCAGTCTAATTGAACAATTTATAGTCCTCGCTATGTTTGCCTGGAAAAATATTAATCTTCTTTCTTGGTAACGCAGATGCATGGGCATGCTTGCGGATAATGACTCTCTGCAGACGGGGGATGGAGGAAAAAAAAGTACAAATTGTTCGTTAAAAAACTTGCTGTGATCAGGATTGTCTGTGGTTTCATACCACCTGATACCACCAAAACCATGTCCCCTTCTCATTCTGATACCAACACAACCATGTGCCCCTTCTCATTCTGTGGCCCACCCGGTCACCAAAGCGGAACTAGCCCAACTTTGCTGCTCGGAAGACAGAGGACCCTTCAATAATTAGCCTGTGCTTAACCCTTAACTCTACCACGCGGCGATATTATTGCCGTTTTGACTCCGCCGCCCAGGCGCATTTAAAAAAAAACGTTGGTAGAGTAAGGATTAAAGTCCTCTTTCATAAAAGATTAATTTGCTTGACCCCTGAACTTATTCCCTTTAATGAAATAAGTATTGACCAATGTGTATATGAACTCCCTCCTTGTCTCTTCAAAGGGTTTAGTCAAAAGTATGTGGTACATGCACTAGGATCATCACAAACGCAAAGTTTGGAAAAATTCCCCCTCCCTCTCAAGGTGACATCATCAGCAATGATAAACTTATTATTACTCCAACAATTTGGATCATTTAGAAATGGGTTGTTGCCTATCTTTAGCTGACCATTTAATCTGGGAAAATGATGGTAAGATGATCATGGATGAGTTGATCTATTTGATAATACTCTTGTTTGGAAAATTAATCAGCTTGGCAAATTATATACCCCAAAATGTGCATCTAAACTGAATTATTCCTTACATATTTTACCCATTCATTGGTAGGTTATCTACCCACTGTTGCAGTGGCATCACCAGGATTTTGGTCATGGGGGAAAGAGAGGGGCAATTTTGTCTCATGGGGGAGCCTATAAATCGGAAAAAAATATGTGTCACTTTACAAAATTTTCTGAAGTGGGGAGCAAGTGGGGGCAAGGCGATCTTGTGGGGGACAAATGACCCCATGCCTTCCATAGCACCGCCACTGCACTGTAAGAAAAATAATGATAATACTCAACATGGTTAAAAGTTTACCCAATGTTATATGACAGTGCATCAAATTATCACTCATTTTATGGTAAAATCCTAGTATAGCGTTAAATAGCTATATAAAGATTTTTGCAATTTCTTTTTAATTTTGATTTTATTCCGTTGTATTTATGTATTTTAACTATTTTTCTTTCTAGATTTGGGTCTTTTAATTTGAAACTAAGCCAAACTTGTTTAAAAAGAAGAAGAATTTATACGTTTTGGCTTTCCGATCAAAACTTTTATTATTCAGTTTGCATACTACTAGCCTATCCTACTGTACTGGCGAGTGGAGTCTGCAAGCCACTTTGCTGTTTAAGTGAAATTTTAAAAAAAAAAACATGCGCATAATTAATGTAACGTTAGTTCCTCATTTTTAGTTTAGGTTTTTAGAATTAGGTTTTAGGTTTAGGATTAGGTTTTAGAATAAGGTTTTAGAATAAGGGTTTAGGATTAAGGTTTAGGATTAGGTTTTAGGATTTTGACATTTTCTCCAAATCTTATTGGATTGAAATAAAAACTATTTTCCCCAAAAAATGTCTAGATTGTTGACTAAAAATGATGTTTTAAGATTTTTCAATCTATCCTTTATAAATCCTGGAAGTTTAAAAAAAATTGGTCACCAATAAGTATTATAAGTGTTGAAATTAATTCCTACATAGCCAAATACCACTATATTAGGACTTTTCCATTTTCATATAACAGTATATCACAGTATATCCCATTTTCCATGCAGAAATTTAAAACTTGGAAGCAACAGAATAATATATGGGTATGTTGCATTTCTGATCTTACAGTATAAGTATAGTGACCAGGTTTTTTATCACATACAGGGATTATTCTACGTAAAGTGGGACCTGATCCTGCATGGGACCTGATCCTGCATGGGGGAAGATCCTGCATGGGACCTGATCCTGCATGGGGGAAGATCCTGCATGGGAGAAGATCCTGCATGGGGGAAAATCCTGCATGGGGGAAGATCCTGCATGGGGAAGATCCTGCATGGGGAAGATCCTGCATGGGACCTGATCCTGCATGGGACCTGATCCTGCATGGGGGAAGATCCTGCATGGGGAAGATCCTGCATGGGGGAAGATCCTGCATGGGGGAAGATCCTGCATGGGGGAAGGTCCTGCATGGAGAAAGGTCCTGCATGGGGGAAGGTCCTGCATGGGAAAAGATCCTGCATGGGGGAAGATCCTGCATGGGGAAGATCCTGCATGGGACATGATCCTGCATGGGACCTGATCCTGCATGGGGGAAGATCCTGCATGGGGAAGATCCTGCATGGGGGAAGATCCTGCATGGGGAAGATCCTGCATGGGGAAGATCCTGCATGGGGAAGATCCTGCATGGGGAAGATCCTGCATGGGGAAAATCCTGCATGGGGGAAGATCCTGCATGGGGAAAGATCCTGCATGGGGAAGATCCTGCATGGGGAAGATTCTGCATGGGGGGAAGATCCTGGGATGATCCTGCATGGGGAAAGATCCTGCATGGGGAAGATCCTGCATGGGGAAGATCCTGGGGAAGCATGGGGAAGATCCTGCATGGGGAAGATCCTGGGACCATGGGGAAGATCCTGCATGGGGAAGATCCTGCATGGGGAAGATCCTGCCTGGGGGAAGATCCTGCATGGGGGGAAAGATCCTGCATGGGGAAGATCCTGCATGGGGAAGATCCATGCATGGGAAAGATCCTGGGGAAGATCCTGCATGGGGAAGATCCTGCATGGGGAAGATCCTGCATGGGGAAGATCCTGCATGGGGAAGATCCTGCATGGGGAAGGGGAAGATCCTGCATGGGAAAGATCCTGCATGGGGAAAGATCCTGCATGGGAGAAGATCCTGCATGGGGGAAGATCCTGCATGGGGGAAGATCCTGCATGGGGAAGATCCTGCATGGGGGAAGATCCTGCATGGGGAAGATCCTGCATGGGGAAAGATCCCCATGGGGGTTAAGTGAATATATTTTCTCCCCACACTTCATCAAGCCAGCATTCTAACCATGATGGGCAAGAAATATTTCAAGATAAAAAAAAAAGTGAATTTTTTTACGAAACTTTTTATATGTACTGAATTGTTCTATTTTCACCTAGGAGTGAAGTGGGAGGTTGACACTGGTTCATTCTTAGTCAGCGATTTATATGTAACATCCCAATGGCGATAAGCACTTTAACCTGGATGGCACATACCGTTATTTCCCGATTTTTTCATTTAATATTTGAGTGGATTCGGTGACATACATTTCTGTGCTTTCAAAATGGATGTTCCTTCGATTAGGGACATTGTATGGGTCCTGTGGAATACATGATGTGGGACAACTGGATGGAATACCATTTGGGACAAGGTTGGGATTCTATGTGGGACATAGGTATGAACATAGGGTGGGGATTACATTTCAGACACATGGATGGAAGCCATGTAGGATATAAGGATATGCCATGTGGGTCATAGGGAGGGATGCCATGTGGCACATAGCGAGGGATACAATGTGTAACAAAGAGTGGGATATCATGTGAGACATAGATATGGATGCCATATGGAGCATCTAGGAGAAGCAGATGCCATGTTAGAGATAGGAAGGAGCAAAATTTGGGACATAGGGAGGGATGACACGTGGGATATAGGGAGGGATGCTATGTTTGGCATAAGGAGGGATAAGGAGGGATGCGATGTGGGACATTGGGTGGGATGCTACATGTATATAACAACATTAAATTAAACAATAAATACCGCCATGGCTTGCATACTGATTCAAATTGACACACATATCACAAGTCCAATTATAAAAACATCCTACTATCCACCCCACCCATGTCCTATCTGACATCCCACCCTACAGCCCACATATATTCCCATCCCTGTCCCACATGACATCCCTACCCATGTGCCATATGTCATTCCTCCTTATGCCCCATATGGACTCCTTCCCTTTGTCCCACATGACATCATACCTCAAGATGTCCTACCCTCCTATGTTCCACATGGCATCAATCTCTATGTCCCACAAGGCATGTCATTCTAAAAATATACCAAATGGCATCCCACTCAGATGTTCCATACGCCATCACACCCTATGTACCACACGATATCCCTCCCTGTGCCCAACATGGTATCCATCCCTATGTCCCACATGACATCAATTTCTGTCCCACATGGCATCCCTCTCCATGTCCCACTCTCCTATGTTCCTTATGACATCCATCTCTACGGCCCACATGACATCTTATCCTAAAGATGTACCAAATGGCATCCCATGCACTCATGTCCCATACAACATTCCACCCTATGTACCACACAGCATCCTTCCCTGTGCCCCACAGGGCATCCATCGCTATGTCCCACATGACATCCATCTCTATGTCCCACATGGCATCCCTAACCATGTGCCACACGTCAGTTTTCCTTATGCCCACACGGAAGCCCTCCCTCTGTCCCACATGGCATCCCTCTCCATATCCCACACTCCTATGTTCCACAAGGCATCTATCCCTATGTCCCGCATGGCATCCATTTCTATGTCCCGCATGGCATGTCACAAAACCATCCTGTGGTAGAATTAACACAGAGAAAGCTTTGGTTCACATATGATCGGACCGTACCTCGCTGATTGTTATCATCACTTGACCTGACCGGCCCACAATCAGTTCCAGGCATGTGCATTCGTAGCCATGATTGAGATTAGATATACAGTAGTTTTGTGTAATTTATGAGCACAGCCATGGTGATTCATTTTATCTGGAGCATATGGTTTCATCTGGCAGTACAGTATGGCAAGTCACCAGTGATCTGTTTATGACTGAAGTAAAACCTGAGCATCCTGTGGCATATACCCCCAATACCAAGGATCTTGGTATGACAGGGGACAAACACAACCAGGTTACAGTCCCCCTCCTGATAGAAAACTTACTGTTTTTCTACACCAATGCGACCTAATGACCAAACCTGGACCCTTTACATGCTTTCCGTAATTTCCAGGGGAACTGTCCCCCCCCTACACTTTTTCGTCGAATTGAAAAACAATTAGTGCATTTTGGGGGAAATTTGCCTCTGCCCCCCCCCACACACTTTTTTTGGATAAGAGGTCATTGCCCCCTCCACTTTCTGGATGAGAATTATGGCCCTGCCTGCCACCCCAAACACTAAATTTGAGCTTTATCTTCCAAGAACGGCTGTCAGAGATTTTTGTTGAATGTTGAATGCACAAGATTGTTCTACCAGATTCAACTATACACTTGCATAGATCTTGAAGCTTATAACTGGGTGTACTTGCCATCTCAGCTCCTTCCCACTACATCCTAACGATTTATAATTTTGGAGGGAATTTGCTTTATTTGAAAGACATGATGTGTTGCTTTGGAAAGCAAACTGCCCAAACTCTCTGGTAACTATTTTTGTCTTCTGATCATCTCTGCATGCCTCCTTTACAAATCCTGACCTTTGTGCAGGTCAAGGGTCATTTCATACTCTTAATTTTATTCTTCTTATTCTTCATCCCTAGTTGAAGTTTCGTTTCTTTCGAAACACATAAACATTAAGAAGCATAAATACCTTCTGCCGTACAGAATGACGCCAATCTCTGCTTCTTCTGCTGTTTGTCATGCAGCAAAAAGCCAAACTGCTGACTTGCTTTTCTCCCAGATGATCGCTGATCATTTCGATGAGAAAATGACATAATGATAGTTTATCCTCTCAAAATGTTTCTACTGATGAAATTCCTTTTTAGTGAAACTCCTTGAGAATGTAGCCAGACACAAAGCACTGCAGACTGATCACATTAAGCACTGCAGACTGATCACATCAAGCACTGCAGACTGATCACATCAAGCACTGTAGACTGATCACATTAAGAACTGCAGACTGATCAAAGAACGTATTGAATCTTTTCGTTACAAAACTTGGAATTTGACAAAAACTGATCATGCCTGGATAAAATACTCACAATTTAAATTTCCAAAATTTGATCAAAATATTAACCCTTGACCTTTGATCATCTTATCGGCCCATGGAAAAATAAATCAATTGCTAATTTGCGCAGTGTCCTGCTTTGAATGAAAGTCAGCGTATTTCCTTAAATAATATCTTCAAATATTAAAGAAACCAGAAGATTAAACAGTTTCAATTTAATTCTAAAACAATCTCACCTTGAGACTACATTAACGCTACACTTCTGAAGATTAAACATAGTTTCAAATCTCAACATGCTTTCAAACATCCTTCGGGAAATGTCATATATGAAGGCTAGCTGAACCAAAAACCTAAACAATTCAAGACAATAAAAAACTCCTGGCTTCAAACCTGGTGTACGTACTACAGTATAATTATCAATAACAATACACTTGATACTCCTACCAATGAAGCTAATCCAATGTTGCCACCAACACTCGCCTCAGAACACCCACTGTAAATAGTAAACCCTAATTTACACACCTCGACCATCTTTCAACGCTGGCCTCTCATAATACTACAAAATTATATTCCAAGATCTCAAAATTGTTCTACTTTTCATATACAATTAATTTGGCCCGTTGTAAAAGACAATTTATCAGCGATATTGAAATAAGTCTCCAGGTTGGCGATGTCATTTGATATATCCCCACCAGGTGAGGCACATGCCAATCCCTGCCATTAAACCATGGGGGATAGATGACGTCATTATGCCGTCCCTCATATGTGATGCCGCTCGGCATCGAACCAATCACAAACATAACTCATGGGAAAGACCAGAGAAATGGGATCTGTGTTTATAAATACTCTTCCAGTTTATGATCGTTATGGTGTCGAAATACCAAGCTGAAATTTAATCCCCTCGACCCGACGTAAAACAAGCATGTAATTGGCTATTGCACTATGCCTATTGCTTTTCATCGCTGTTTACTTCCCAACATAATTACCAGTGAAACCATGGTTACTATTTTTCAGATGTCAATTACAAAAATGGCGATTGATGTTAGGGATGCTCTCGCAACAAAAACTGATAAGAAAACATCATTTTTTAAATAGATTTATGAAGTACCAGTATTTAATATGCATTGATGGTCAAGTTGATATTAAGGTAATTTAATTTCGATAGAATATGACATGGAGACAGATTGTTTGTGGATAAGGTGGAGGAGGGGGAGGGGAACCATGTGGAACTGCAAGAAATCATTAGTAAGCTAAAATTCCTGAGAGAATTTTGATAAGATGCCTGTCTTTTTGCCACCGCTCGTTTTCATAACAGGTACAACTGTATATATCTTTTTATTTCTACATAAGTACAGACTACAAGCCTAGCGTACAGCAGTGGCATAGCCGAAGAAGATATGTTCAAATTTAGCTCACTTCTGAGGACTATTTTATCATTGAAAAGCAAAAAATATATAAACAACAAAGATTATCAAATTTTTTTTTTTTTTTTTTTTAAACTTGATGCAATAATGCACTAAAATTGAAGTGAAAATCACAAAATAATACATCATGGCACTTCTGTCTAGATTTGCTTTGAAACACATGTTTTTGTCATTTTTTTGATAACAATTAACATGATAATTGAAGTAAAGCATGACTTGTCCTTCTACTTGAAAATTTGTTCCAGCAAATCATAGCCACAAACCTAATGTAGCAAATAATGAGACCTTCAACTTAATTAAAACAACCACTCAACCACGCAATAAGGACTTCATCTATTGCTAATTTGATACTCAACACCAACTTCCACAACAACCCAGGACCAAATGGAGAACTAGTACAATGGAGCCATTGATAAGGGAAATTTGATCCTCATTGCTTGTGGTTTTCAGAATAAAAAAAAATGTAGGGGGAAAAGTCTGACCTGATTTGCTTATATATCAGATCGGGTCTGACTTTTTGAAATTTTAAGGAGCACAACAACTAATGAAGGGCTATGGACATCTAGACATCTTTTTTTGTTTAAAACATGATCTTAACCATTAAAACAGCGGCCAATAATTCCATCAAAATTGGTTAAAATTGACCACGCCATATCTAATTTTTAGCTGTTATTGTGCAATAACCTGTGACATCAACGGGGAAGGAAGTTTGTAACCTTTTGTAAAGCCATCTTTTCTTCTTTATTCCTCTGTTAATTTTGTTTGAAATATAGCATTAGACTTGGGGAAAATTTGTTTAAAACTTGGTCACACCCTAAATCATCCTTTAATTTGTTTGTTTAAATAAGGCTTAACAGCATCACGACAGCAAGGGTCAAATTGTGCCTAAGAGGTTAGATAATTTTAGAGGTAGGAAGAAGAGTAAAAAGGGAGAGACTAAGAGAAACACGGGGACTAAAAGCCAGGAAGCTGGGATCGAGAGAGGAACTGCATGGGTGTAAAAAAGGGGCAAAAATAGAGAGAGGAGGGTGGGAGAGGAGGACTAAATATGGCTGTAGAGGGAAGCATCATGAAGGAAGGAGATAATTTTACCCGGAGGGTTTTTCTGGAAGAGCTCGGCTATTCAGTTGTAGGGGGCAAGGGAAGCTTTGGGAAGGTTGTACAGGGGTCAGGCAAGGAGGATGTGTGGACTGTGAGGGGGAAATGACAATTTTTGCAGAGGGGTGGGGGAGCCAATAAGGTAAGAAGAGAAAGAAGTATATATATATATATATATATATATATATATATATATATATATATATATATATATATATATATATATATATATATATATATATATATATATATATATATATATATAAATATATATATATATATATATATATATATATATATATATATATATATTATATATTATATATATCTATATATTATATATATCTATATATATATATATATATATATATATATATATATATGTATATATATATATATATATATATATATATATAAATATATATATATATATATACATCTATATCTATATATATATATATATATATATATATATATATATATATATATATATATATATATATATATATATATACATACATACATACATACATACATACATACATACCTATCTATCTATCTATCTATCTATCTATATATACATATATATATATATATATACATACATACATACATACATACATACATACATACATACATACATACATACATACATACATACATACATACATATATAATATATATAACTCACATTTGAAGTTCCCCTCCCCCTCCCTCCCAGGGAAATCAACCTACAGTTGAAGTGGGCCCTATACAGGTTAGGCATGAAGAACCGTCATCAAGTCTAAACCTTGCACTACATTCTCTGTCTTAAGCCCTGACAAAATCTAAGCTCTGTGGGGGTCTATTATTGCTCACAACAGAAACCACAATCCAGCACAAGCAATTAGCAATTACTCCAGGGATTTCCACACACTTTGCCTCACTTTCCAAGGTCATAATCTGACTTAATAGTACCAAAAAATCATTGCAGCTGCACTGACTTTAATACTCAACACAAGGACAAAAGTTTTCTCCTAAATGTGTCTGGCTTGAAGTTATAATTTACAAATAGGCTGGTATTTAACAATGAGGGTTTTGTTTGTTAATTGCCAAGTGATTTTAATTTTAGGTGACGTTTGTGTTCAACTGTTGTGTATAACTCAGGGCAACACAATAAATAGCCAGAAAACAAGCTTGATTCAGATACTTCAGTTTATTTCGATGTTCACAAGTAATCTCTAGTGGTAATCTTAATAGTTTCAAGTCCAACACCCGTCTGCTCTCTAGTCAGTTTCTTCATCCCCAACCTCGTGCAACCCAAAGGTAACTGGACCAATCATGGTCAGCATTTGGTAAACATGTGCTGACCATGCATAGGTGAAACTTGAATACAAATTTAAGGTGTGGTGCTTCCTGAGACCAGGCAAGATGAATAATAATAATAATAATAATAATAATAATAATAATAATAATAATAAGAGGGTAGTAAAATTTACTGGGAACAGAACTTACACAGGAAGTGATTAAATGAGTAGGATGTATGAAGGCCAGACTATGTTGTGTTAAACAAAAGGACGGAGGAATATTACAGAACATCCCTCTCGGGGTATTTTTCTTTTTTTTTAAGAACAAAATTTTAATAAGCCATGGCTTATTCTTGGTAGATAACTAAATATATATCGAAATAAAATTTGGAGGGGTGTCACAAAAAAAATGTATTATATGAAAATGACAAATGCATCACTAATAATGTTATATCACAAAAAAAAGAACACAATACTGATTAAATAGAATATAAAAGGTAGATGGAAACTTATCTTCAAACTCATGAATGAAAATTCGCCTCATCATCTTGAGCAAAATATATATATATATATAATATACATATATATATATATATATATATATATATATATATATATATATATATATATAATAAATATAAAGGCGTTAAGCATTTTGGACTGAAAATCCATTCCGACAGATTTTTACATGATACTTATACAGGTTGGTGTATATCACTGGGTGCAACATACTTAAGCACTTCTTGTAATCATGCATTAACTGCTGCCAACTCATTTTATTTACTTTTCAGGTAATGAGACAATTAATCTTTCCAGGTTATAATAGGCCACGCCCACCATAGTAATGCGGTAACTAGGCGGGGAAAACAAACCTCAAATCCGCAATCATGCACAACCAACGCATTGACATTTCGATGTTCAATCGGCCTTCCACAAGTTTTGATCCATTTATGGCACTTCTTTGGATCTTTCGAGTTTTTAGCAAGAGGAATAAACAAAATTCCGATTGCTAACTGTTCTTGATAAGAGGAATCGGATTAACAAAGCCTGTAGTGGGCTCATAAGCGCATTATTTTTGTTCACCATTTTGCCGTCACTCGGCCTGTGTGTGCAGAAATTTGTTTTGTACAGTGAGTATATGCATTAGTAACATGAGTGCACGCCACTAGCTATCTGTACTGTACCAGCTACTGCGTAAGATGTTTGCCCCACTAAGTTACACAGATTTTGTTGCTAGGCAAATTCTTGCAGTGATTGGTTAAAACAAGCTGTCAATCATCAAACCCAGAGAGGTTAATTGACTTTGGACCACAAATTAATGATAATTATTCTAGATAGTTTTTATGGTCTCGTCTAGCTGCGCTCAATACATCTATCTGACTACCGCAATGTAATATAAGGAATATTTTCTGACATTTTACCTTAAACTACTTTAAGCAATTACAATAGGGGAGGAGTGTAAAAGCCCTTCATACATGAAGAATCCTCAACTGTCAGGCAAAAAGGCAGCCAAAAAAAAAAAGGATTGGAAAGAATGAACTGTGAACAACAGTTAAGGTTAAGCCCTTTACCCAAATAATTTGCCAAAGTAGAAAACTGAGGAGCCAGAACTTTTACAAGGAAGAAGAGGATTCAGTTCTAACTCATTGGTCACATGATCATCCAATTTGGATGAATGATAGGCTCTCGCAGGGAGATGAACAGGGAAGTGGCTGTGACACTCCTAAAGGTACAGAAGCAGAGCTAGGCATCATTAGCTAAATGCTCTAAAATGTATCAAAACAATGCAAAAAAAATTTTCCGAAAATTGAAGAAAATTGACTAAAAATGAAGAATTTTTCCGAAAATGAAGGGGAATTTTCTAAAAATAAAGAATTTTTCCGAAAATGAAGGCGAATTTTCTGAAAACTAAACACAATTTTCCAAAAATGAAGGAAATTTACAGATTAGCAGCAATTACTTTATCATTGCAAATTTGAGGGGTGTAAGACAAATTTGCTTGATGAAAATTTGCATTTTGCCCAGCTTATCCAGATATTTAAGCCAAAGGGAGCGGTTGCTTCCCCTTTAGTCCCCACCCCCCACGTGACTTAATGAATAAGTGTAACATTTCAATTATGGCATGTACTGTATTTGCTTCTGAGCTAATTTTATTGTCAATTATATAAAAAATTTGGTTAATTTTCCAAAAATTTTAGCCAAGTTACCAAAGTAATAAGTCATTTTTGCAAAACAATTTGTTCAAATTCTCAAGAAAAAAAACTCCCCTAACTTCAAACCCATTAAAAAATTGGTAACAGAAAGTCAGAGCCAACAATTTAGATAAAAAGTATTTTTTCTCACCTAGTGGAGTCCTGTAAGCATATGATGATTAGATAATCTCATTGGGTGCGGTGCAAAATATTTTTTCAGAGGTCGCTCCCGTCCTTTCAAATTTATGGCTACATCTCTGACTTAACCCCCTCCCATCAAAAAAAAGAAGAGAAAGAAGAAGAGAGTTTGGACTGATATTGTTACAAATGTTTATTTTGTTATGAAACATGGGAAAACAAATACAGTTGTCAGGTTTTCAATTCTCGCGGCATTTATAAACAATCCCGCCCTGATCAGATGTGACATAAACTTCCCTTTTGTTTTATCTCATCCTGCGGTTATTAAATAGGATATAATTATGACTTTGATGCAAATTTTTATAAAACAAACATAATTTTTTTTTGGGGGGTGGAGGGGAGGGAGGCACAGTCAACATTAATTATACACATGGCTTATGCCTGTTTATTTGTTTTTTTCTAATTGTCAGTTTCATTGGACATGATCTATTGTTCATATCTTTTGCAACAGTAATTGTTACCAAATTTCAGGTCATCCTTACAATTTGCAAAAAGGTGGGAGAATTCCCCCTCTTCCTACCCCTCACCCCCATGCCTCTCCTGCTCCATGGCCCATAGCAATAGAATTCTGGCAGAAATAGACTTTCACATAATTTTTAGAGACTGAGACTTAGAAAGTAAATTTAAAGAATTTCCTAAAGATTTTGAGCTGCACATCCAGCCATACATTTTAGATCATACCTAGCAACGCAACAACACTCAGGTAATGATCCAGCAATAGCGTACTTAACCCTTACTCTACCATTATTATCAACGTTTTAGGTGCCCCTTTTTTGACCCGGCCTCCCAAGCACGTTTTCAAAAAAGGGCTAGTAGAGTAAGTGTTAATCAACTCGCGACAAGTGTGCCAACTGAAGAATATATGCAGCATGGTCCTGGTGGGTGGCCCACTGGGTCACTGAAGCAGAACGAGCTCGACTCTGCTGCTCATAAGACAGAGGACCCTTCAATAATCAGCCTGTGCTTAACCCTTACTCTACCACGTGGTGATATTATCGCCGTTTTGGGTGCCCCATCTTTGACCCCGCCTGCCAAGCGCATTTTCGAAAAAGTGCTGGTTAAAAAGGGAATCTCGTATCAGTAAAATTGGGATAATGTTCATATCTTTTATGTCATATCCATTTTTGGAACGTTTCTAACTTAGTACATGCTGTACGTATTGTGTGTGTATATGTACAGTGTGATATAGTCACTTTCGTGGTGGTTATTGATTTGTTGTCGGAATGCATTTGACCAATCAGAAATAATGATTTTTATTGTATATTATACTGTCCTTGTTAAGACAGACTTCTGGCCTTAGGTGTTAAAACTAAATCCATTCGAACCATTAGGTTCATAGAGCTGGTGTGTATACCCTGTTTCAATGGTGCAAGTGAATGAGATTACATGACTCCCAGTGTATGGGATACCTGTCCATCGCAGATTAACTCCTCAGCAAGGCTGGTACTTATTTTATAGCTAAATGGACTGAAGCAAGTAGAGTAAAGTGTCTTACTCAAGGACACAATGCAGCGCTCACGATGGGAATAGAACTCAATACTTTCAAATACAAGCTTGACCCCTTAACCACTAAGCCACTGCACCTGTCAGCCTTAGGTGTACGTGCCAAATTTTGACAATCCATGAAAGGAAAAGAGAAAAAGTTTCATATATAAATTTGTCCTTTACATTTGGCTGTAAAAAGCATGTTTTTTTTTCGTTTTTTTTTCAGAAAACCTCTTCATTGCAGCAGATTTCTTGCCAAAACCAACCATGCACCCATTATGAAATGGAAGACTATACTTGTTTTGATTTCTTGTCATGACTGAAGAAAGGCAAGAAGCTGTCTGAATCAATGCAATTAATGCCCCCACCCCCCAAAAAAATTCAGCCCCCAAATTAATGTAACCAAATATTTTTTAAATGCATAATAATTTGTACTAGCCCTATAATTTTGTTTAAATCACCCATACAGTTGCTGAACAAACGTAATTAATAATTTACATAATATGACAGCTGTGGTAAGTATGCAGACATTTGTTGTAAACAAAAATGAGAAATAAATCATACACTTATGATATTGTTTGTCAATAAATATTAGATATGCTCATGTCAGGGGTGGATCCAGTTTCGGGAAATTTCCCTCAATAATTGTAATATCTCCTTCAATGTTTTCGAAATTTCTTTCATTTCCGTGCAATTTTTGAAAACTTCCTTCATCTTGGGACAATTTTTCTTAGATTTTTGCACGTTTCCTTCAAATTTTGGGATAATTCTTTCAATTTTAGGGAAATATTTTCCAATATTATGACAAAACTGCTCATTAAACAAGTTATCACATCATCCCTGGTTTGGTTTGGCTTGACACCCCACCCCCGACATTTTATCCTGGCTACGCCTGGCTAAAGCTGATAAAGAATGGAAATTAAGAGAAAATAGCATGCCCCCAATCATTTCACTAGCACACCCCCCCCCTCCCCACAAAAAAATGCAAAGCTGGCTATGGGCCAGCCCTTGGTCGATTATTTTGGAAAACAATGGAGATTGAAGGGGGCATGGGTGAACCGTATACCCCTATGTGTGACCCTGCACACATACAAACTGATATATTTCTTTAATTTAATTTATTCAAAGTCTCAATGTTTAAACAGTCTGGTCCATGCTCCCAAATGGGAGATTTTTGACATTATAACCAACAATGCATCTTTCCAAATTCAAATCTCTCAAATAAATAACAGTAAAAAAGGTATAAGCCAAAGGTTGGAAAAATGCATACAAAATATTCTAGTTTGCAATAAAATGATGAAATTATTTTCTCCATTTTCACCAGCGCAAATTTGACTTTCACCATGGAATTTTAACGTGATCTTTAAAAATTCATTTTAATATTTTCTGAAGAGCAAATCTGAACATATTAGTCACTAAGCAAAAGCTCATATTATACAGAAATATTCATTTCAATATCATTTCCAAAGTATTCAAATTTTAGAATGACAGAATTTGAAAAGCAAAATAAATTTGACGGCTGAGCTTATAAGCAACAGTTTAAAATTATGGTCACTTTGGATTAGACCGGTAAACAAAAGAATGAAAGATCAAATAGTTGACCCGCTAACCCCTTTTTGAAAACACTTAACATTTTGATTAGGAGGTTCCTCCCAGGTGCACAATCGATGCACAATCGATGATCCAAACTATTACAAGTCCAGATACTTTATACCCACACAAACACCACAAGAATCGTTGATTATCTCAAGTAGGTCACAGTCACCATGGGACCAGGTCAGCACAGACATAGCCACAATGGGACCAGGTCAGCACAGATATAGTTGCCAGGTCAATAATTGCAGTGAGGTACCATATCCTGTTATTGTAATACTATCAATGATATTCGTTAAGAGAAGATATATCTGCTTTGGGGCACAGGTCTTCCCTTAATCTCTTAGAGTATTATAGATACCGAATGACTTGACATCAATCTTTTACAACAAGAACTCATAAATCATATACCTCCCAATCATATCAAATTCTCTTGGCAGGTTGGTAAAAGAACTGACAAAATCCAGATAATCATAAAGAGTTGATAATCTGTGTTGGGGTAGACTTCCTTCTCTTGATCTAGCAGAGATGCATACAACAGGAAATGCATAACAACTTGACATAAATATTTTAAAACAAAAAAAGGTATAAATCTTATGCCTTAAAATCATAACCAAAAATCTTGGCTAATACATAAAAGTGCTGTGGTGTAGCGGTTATCATACATGTCTACAGACCACGAGGTCCTGGGTTCAAGCCTGGGTTGGGTGGACACGCCAGTGCACCACAACTGGTTATCAAAGGCAGTGGACATTGACTTGGTTGTCGATGTTATGTCTGTCCGTACGTCGTACCTGTGTTCTCGTTGAGGTCGTATTAAGCGTTTCGTGATAGCATTGTTACTATCATAACCGATTACGCAGGTGACGACCCCGTCATTGTAATTGTATGTTCACTCGTCGCCCAGAATTAAAAATCTAGGCCATTATTCCTTCTAAAAGTCTTCTTGAAAGTTTCCAAATAATTAGATGGTGTTTAACCAGACACAGATTTACAATGCTTGATTTAGACTGAAAGCAAAATTCATCACCATTCAGTGTGTTTCAAGAGTTCAAACTTTATTTTCAAAATTGCAGAAGAAAAAATATCGTTTAAAATCCAACAAAATTTCTTTAACAAATACCTAAATTTAAAATTTTGGGTCTAATTATTGCAGTATACAGTCTTGTCAAGCTCATTATTCTCCGCATGATGAATTAAAGCCTTCGATTATGGTTTAGAGAACAAAATAATCAACAGATATGCAATGAAACTACTTCATTATATTTTGTTCTATTCACAAGATGCAAAGAAATTACTTCATTATATCTTGTGCTATTCACAAGATGCAAAGAAACTACTTCATTATATTTTGTTCTATTAAGAAGATGCAGTGAAGCTACTCTAGCATATCTTGTTCTATTCACTTCACAAGATGCAAAGAAACTACTTCATTATATCTTGTTCTATTCAATTATTAATTAAATCTATTGTAATTATAGTTTAAAATAATTCAAATAGTCAAAAAGCTAATAGATTTGTTTCTAAATTCAGCAACAATTGTCACAAATAGAAGGATGAGGACACCAATCTTCCATAGTAAACGTACTACATCAGTCATTTTTACATAGACAAAACAGAGCTTTAAACTTGAATATCTCCTTTTATAACAGAATAAGATATTGACGTAGTTTCTTCACCATTTTGTTTCTCTACAAGTCCTCTTTCATACAAGATGAACTTGCTTGACAACTGAACTAATCTCTTTGCAAACTCTATAATATATTATATATATATATATATACATATATATATATATATATATATATATATATATACATATATATATATATATATATATATATATATATATATATATATATATATATTTATTTATATATATATATATATATATATATATATATATATATATATATATATATATATATATATATATATATATATATATATATATATATATATATATATATATATATATATATATATATATATATATATATATATATATATATATATATATACTTTATTCATCATGTACACAAATTTGTTAGTACTTTAAACTTGAATGTCTCCTTTATGGAAAAAGCTTTTTGAATATTAATTGTTTTTACCACTTTGCTCCTTAAAATTATTATCTGTTTTTTTCTTCAAATAACATAAACCTGACTGACCACTGAACTAATTCGAAGAATTTAAAGCCCACAAGAACCTGCACACTTTAGTGCCCTACAAGATACCTGAACAAATTACTATAACATATTAAGCACACCAGAAAATCATATACAGCACATAGAATAACATTTTTAACTAACATTTCAAATATGGTATTCACAGAGTTTCACTATGGGTATTCTGTATAAGCTAGGATTCATACAATTTACCTGATGATTTTCATATTATAAAATTTGTTCTATTATACACACAAAAAATGCTGCATTTCCCACTATTTCCCACGGCAAAAAAATGATGTATAGTCTACTATTCCCCACGGCGAGTTCCGTGCATCTAATTTTTGTAGCTGCCAATCTTGTTCAAATATGATTATCAGTGATAGAAAAATCATGGATCAGCAGCGATTATTCATTGCCATGCTCACGGGTTTGGTTTGCAATCTTACATGTTATGTGGCACATCCTGTACTATTCCAGAAGTTCACACTTGCACGATCCGAATGCATCAAAACATTACAAAGAATGTTAAGCAAGTCTCTAGTATCTGTAATTTTGCGGCTCCAAAGTGTAAATGAATATCTACCTCATGAGATTGGAACCACATTTAACTCATAATATCTTTAGGAACGAAAAGGAGATAACATCAATATTATGCAGTCTTTTTTCTTTTTCTAAGTAGGGAGAATCTCAACAAATGCAAGCTGCCCAAGTCAATACAATCTTTGGTTAGTTTTGCTAAATACTGAGGTACATCCAGACAATTAAGACCTGCATTGGAGTGTGTACCTACGTTACCCCTCTATAACCACAGTCTTCAACCCCTCTACAAACACCGCCCATGACCCCTCTACATCATGCATCTGCGATCTGCGCTATACCTATGTCTATTAAAAGAATGTTGTTTGTTTTTTGAAAAATGAATAAATTGTAAATAAGTATCGGAGTATCTGTAATATAACACAAGGCAATCTGAGGTTGCTATCAGGGCCGTAATTTTTATCTGAAAAAGTTAGGGGGGGGACATGGCCTCTTATCCAAAAAGTGAAGTGGGGAATAAAAGGAACATTTTCTCCAAATTGTACTGATTTGTTTAAATTCTGCAGAAAAGTGTGGAGGGGGGGGGGGGGGGGAGGGACATGTCTCCTGTCCCCCCAGATATTACATCCCTGGCTGCTATGATTACTTAAATTAAGCTTTGGCATATTTACCAGTGATTTTTACAAAGATACTTTTTAAATGAACTAGATACAAAAGAATGGAAAGAGTGGTTTATCACTTCTAAGTGTTCTTATGAATTTTTAACTGTGCAATGTGGGGCAAAAGCATTGTGCATTACTGCTGCATACATTTCCAACTGTAGAAAACACTTGAAAAAATCCTCATGAAATCAAACTTAACAGAAATCAACAAAACACTTATAGAAATAAATTTTCTATTCATTCTCTTGTTTTATCCACTAAGATTAAAATCTATATAAAAGTTTGAGTGACACAGAATTGGAATGATAAAAGTCATTTCTTTCTAAATCACATATGTTGGGTGAATTGTCACTTTCTCAGGAGAAATAAAATCAAAGTTTAAGTCCCCAAAGAGCAGATACACAAGAAACAAGAAAGAAACCATGATGAGAAAGGGTGAAATGTCACCAAGGAATCTAAAAATCAGTTTGTATGATAACTTGAATACTCCTGGTTGTATATAATAAAAGCAGGTAATCTAAGGTTGCTATGGCAACTAAGGAATGGCATATTCATCAAAACCATTTTTTCTCTTATCCTTTGATGAAGTTAATGACTCGGAAGTCAATACTTTTTGCACTTGTAATATATTAGTTATTTAGACAAATGTGAAACGGGGAAAAATGAAAAGTCCAATAGCTATAGGCAAGTTATGAGGCACTTGTTCTCTTGGGACATAAAATTAAAAACATGGCATTAATGGATTATGTGGCTTTTTTTCTTCAAAATATTATTGTTCAAATATGCAAAAAGAAGGGATATAACTATAATTCAGAGTTATCTCAGTTATAGCACTACAAATTTAAAGAAAGAAGTGTAAAAGAAAATCCTTGACAAAACAGAAGATACTGGGAAAGGTTTGCCACAGCAAGGTAGGAGAGAGGTTTGCCACAGCCAGGTAGGAGAGAGGTTTGCCACAGCCAGGTAGGAGAGAGGTTTGCCACAGCAAGGTAGGAGAGAGGTTTGCCACAGCAAGGTAGGAGAGAGGTTTGCCACAGCCAGGTAGGAGAGAGGTTTGCCACAGCAAGGTAGGAGAGAGGTTTGCCACAGCAAGGTAGGAGGGAGGTTTGCCACAGCCAGGTAGGAGAGAGGTTTGCCACAGCAAGGTAGGAGAGAGGTTTGCCACAGCCAGGTAGGAGAGAGGTTTGCCACAGCCAGGTAGGAGAGAGGTTTGCCACAGCAAGGTAGGAGAGAGGTTTGCCACAGCAAGGTAGGAGAGAGGTTTATCACAGCAAGGTAAGAGAGAGGTTTGCCACAGCAAGGTAAGAGAGAGTTATGGCCTAAAAAATCCAATTTGTGACCTTTGTAAGGATACCGTCTTCATCACCAGGAAAATGCAGAAGTCAATAGCAATCGCTCCACACAAGAACGCCGCTTTTTCTGTTTTACAAAGACTGTTATCACGCTGATGACCGACATCTTTTCTCTTCAATTGAAATCCGATCTCGCGTTGAAAAGTTTGAAACACATGAAACAGTGTGGGGACAGAGCAATCGCTTGATCAAACAAAATGCATCACGTGGCTCGTGTTGCCAGAACACTTTCCTACACCTAGGATATTTATATGTAATAAGGCAACACAAAAGTGGTTACCATGCCATTTTTTCGAAGCATAAAGATTTTTTTTTTAAACATTCTTTTTTCTAGGCCTAAAGCTGTGGTAAAATTTCAGTGACAAAACAAACTTAAGAAATCTAGCTGCTGTATTCTGTGTGTATTTACTCTCTTGTACTATGTTCAGTGGGGAGCCCCTCTACCAGTGGCATTGGGGTGGGGTTATTTTGGCGGATTTGTGGGGTGGAGGATTGCCATACTGATAATTTAGACGTTTTAATTTATTTAAAAATTGGCATTCAGATTGAATAGAGGACATAAAATAATCAGTTAATTTAGTTTTCTTTTTTAATAAGCTTAAGGTTGGTTTGTTGATGTTTAATGGCACCGCGACAGGCTTAAGACCAAAAAATATTCCCCAAACATCACAAATTCAGGTCTAAATCTAAACCAGAATTTGTTTCACAACCATTCAAAAAAGATTGTCGGTCAATGCCTCATATAAAACCAGAGAAAATATAAGAATCCTACAGATCATGACATTTAAAGAGTAACACTTTGTAAATATCAGGCCTCCCACCATTGGGTAAAGACAAAATATAAGAATTTCATAGGAGTGGTTGAGAAAAATTATAGGAGTTTTTAGGGTGATGAGGGGAGAAAAACAGGAAGTTTTAAAGCCACATGGAATTTTCATGTTTCTATTTGTAATATAAACAAATTTCTCCATATGCTTTGCATGTGTGGCAAGAGTTGATGGCTCAAATAAATAATGAAGAGCATCTTCCAAGTGTATTAAAAGCACTTTTTTCTTCTTCAATTTTTGTTACACTGCAGCAAAATTTGGACAGCTGCCATCTGCATCATACATCTAAAGGTTGTTGTCAGTTATCTTTTTTAATCAGGTACTCTTGGAAGAAATAAGGTTCTTGCTTGTTCTGTATTTGGAACCTTCTCTACTATAGAACTTTTGTTTTCTAAGAGTGCACAGAATATTACATACTGTATAAACTAACAACTGCAAAGACCTTTACTCAGCAGTGTACAGTAGATTTATAACTGCACCTACAAGAATAGAACATGTCTTTTGATAATTTTCTGTCTTCTAGCCAAAAAACAGACACATTTCCAAATGCATTACGTGCCATGAAACGCTAGATGTTTGGACTGTGAGCAGCGCAGCATGGTATCCCTTAGTAACACCTAGAATTATATAAAAATCTTTTTACTATATTATGAATTTTACATAAGCTTTAAAAAAAAAATATATTTGAAAAACTCTAGGAACTTTAACAACTTAAGTGCGTACGACGAATATGTCCGTCATCCCTTAACTTTACACTCTGCGTAAGACGGGCATATCCATCTTATAATTTATGTACCGAACTATGTCACATAAAACCTGGGGAATCCAAAAAAAATGTTCACTGTGCACAGCTAATATGCTAGTTGCCTATTACCTTTACGCTAATGCATAGGACGGACAAATAGGTCTTTATACTTTATGTATTGATCAAGTTACAAATTGACGTAAGATCTGTGGAATCACAGAAAGATTGTTGGCTGTGTTACACTTTGTTTACAATTCACTCACAAGTTTCTGTTACTTGTGTATGGGCCACGTGACTGTTAATTCTGGTCATAGATATTATGTGTGTGCTTCTAAAGGGAAGAGGAAGGAGGTTATCTACGAGTGCAGGATTTGTGAGAAACCACTTTGTGCTTCACCTTGCTTTGAAATTTATCACACAAAGCTTGACTTTACTACAAATGTGGAATAAGATTGGATGACAACTTTGTGAAAGCTGAGCAGAAACTATACAAATAAAAGTTACGAAAAGTTTTATTGTATTTATTTTGAAGAAAACCAAAAAAAAGATGATAATAACACTATTTTTTTATTTTTTTATATAGATATTTACAGTTTATCATTTTTCCAGTGTAAGTGAAATTTATCCCAGAAAAAGAAGGCATTTTTGCAAAAATTAATTATGAATCAGAAAATATTAAGATAAGAAAAGAACTTTTTTAAACAGTTCTTCCCGGACTTTGTTTATCTTTCCCAGAAGCATAAATTTGCTGTGTCAGCAGTATTGTAAAGGTACTTATGAAGTATACAGGACTTGTGGTATGCCAGCATTCCCATGAGTACAAGCAGTGATACTCATTTCTTGATTTTATTAAGTCCTGTTAATCCTACACAATTTACTTCTTTTTTATTTTCAAACATTTATTTTTATTTTTTCAATTTAACAAAAACAACATGTATTTACACAAATACAACAAACTCATTTTTATAACAATTTACAAAGTAAGAAGAAGAATTATTCCATGCCATTTTAGTTTTATAGTATTGAAAAATGAGACTACTTGAAATTGCACAAGCTTATGACTTTCAAAATATTTTTACAGCATATTGATATAGGCTGGCATACTTTCAATAAGATCAATAAACTTGTCCTAATTATTGCTATTGGAAGATAAATCTTTTTCAACTCGAAGAGAAAACTGCAAAGTTTTAAGAAAATGAGAAATGCGTGGTTTAAGGTCTTGGATTTTGCAACAACAACAAATATTTTGCATGAAAAATATTTTTTTTTTATTAAATGTTGTCTTTTTCTAAAAAGCCAAACAAAACATCAATTTCAGGAGAAAAAAGGTTGTTTTATAAAATAATAGACTAAACATCATCCCAAATTCATTTTGATAAAACTGACATTCCCAAAAAAGATGGCGCATAGTTTCATTATGAAATTATGAAATTCTACACAATTTTTGATGACAATTAATGTTTATTCAAACTTAATGTGAAACAAAAGTATGATTTTTTTTAAATATTTGAATAGATCTAAAATCTTCCTCACATATAATGTGGGGTGTGGAATGTCTCAAATATCTTAAAATTGTTGGTCCAATTGACTCTTATCCATATAAAAATCCATCTAAATTTAAGATTTAAGATAAATGGAAGATAATTCTTTTTTCAATTCAAAGAGAAAACTGAAAAGTAATAAGAAAATGAGAAATGCGTGGTTTAAGGTCTTGGATGATGGAACGAAAGAAAATATTTTGCATGAAAAATCAAAAATAATAATTGTAATCTATTTGAAACTGATCAAACTTTCATCAACCATAAATGAAACCAAAGGTTTTTGTTTTTTCTTCAAAATTCAGAAATAATGATCTGCCAGATTTTAATACTCTTTCAACCAGTGGCGTAATGGGCCAAAAATTTGTGGTAAGGGGGCTGAGATGTAATTTCTGACAAGGTGTAACAGCGTAGGAAGATATCTCACATGGGAGGGGGAGGATTTTGTATCAAGAAACCTAGAAAATATACAGGTCTCATGTCCATTATTGGAAATTTCCCAAGATGAAGAAAATTTCCCGAAAATGAAAAAAATTCCTCCCAAATTACCCAAGCAAATTACCCCCCAAAAAAAGAAAATTTCCTAAAAACTGAAGAAAAATTGTATAAATTTTCCAGAAAATGAAAGAAATTTCCTGAGAATTAAAGCAAATTTCACAAAAATGAAGAAAAATTGCAGAAATTTGAAGGAAATTCCCCCAAAATAAAGAAAATTTTCCAAAAATGAAGGAAATTTTCAGACAATTGAAAGACTCCTGAGTCTGTTACTCAATGTTAACTATTGAGTTGACGATCTTAATTTATCATTTATTATCTTAATATATTTATTTCAAAGGAATATTTTCCTAGGTTCAAAAACTCACCACTAAGAATCAATCAAAAGGAATGTTAAAAAAAGGCTATGACATGCCTTTTATAAGTACAGTAATTAAATTATAGCACCAGGCTTTGGTATATGTCACATACATATGCACGTACAGTTGTGCATGCTAGCTGTCAATCATACACAACTGGAAAAAAAATATTAAAAGCGGCACATTAGTTCAGCCCCCCACATGGACTTGCCTGTCATACCCTGAAAACTGTGACTTTAAGCCATTAACAAAGAACAGATTTGATTAGAGATAAATAAAAAAGTTATGTGTCATAAAATTTATTCCAGATTTGTTTAAAGAAAAGATTATAACAATAGCCTACTTAAAGCTTCTGTTTGCAATTTTTATTGTGGAAATTGGGAGGGGTGGGGTGCCTCAGCCCTACCCCAAGCCACCCCACCGCCACTGCTTTCAACTAATGTAGCAATTGTTACATATGTTTTTCTACACAGATAAGGATGTCGGAACCCCGGGTCAGAACACTAACAAACCAGAGTAATTTAGTGCAAAATAGAGTTTTACTGAGTCAGGAAATCATAGGTTTATATTTCACTTGGGAGAGTCAAACTGCTATATTATAAAAAAAAAACGCCATTACATACATATAAAACATGTACAAGTGCTCTATTCTAGTTACTCTTGAAATTTTTTTATTTAGTTCTTGGATCTGACTTACTTAAGTTTATCATTTTCTTTTCCATTTTAATAAGCTGATATACCAAGGCCTGAAAAGAAGCTGGCTCTGACAGCTAAAAAATCAGGGGCAAGAAATTGTGCTCCTGAAATTGTACAAACAACCATTACAAATTCCTTGATACACCATGAGAATGTCACTGACAGAAACACTCACAACTACTGCATAAGCTGCATTATTAGTGTCTTAATCAAGAATTTAAGACTTAAAAGAATACCTATAATATCCGGTAGGTCTGCAACCAGTGAGTTCACAACTGGTTATCAAAGGCCGTATATCTGAAGTTACTCAAAATTTTACTTTGTAAGATTTTCAATGAATTTTAAGTGTGTACTAAGATATTTGCCTATTCAAAAAAAAATGAAGGAGAATATACAAAAAAAATATGGGAAATATGGCCCAAATTCATGAAAAAAAAATATATGAAGGAATTTTTTATAAGACTAAATAGGAAATAAAGGAGTCAGTGGGAGCCTGAAATATACATACATGTTTGTTAAATCACAGATATTACCGGGTGACCAATAAATGTAGACAACCTACATCTACATCTTTGCAGTAGAAAACTTAATTTACACTTTATTTTTTCACTCTAAAACGAGCAGCTACTGACCCATTTTCTCTTTTTGGGATATAGGACTGATATTGAAGAATTTGACCTTTAAAATTTTTGAAGTAAATGTAACCTATACCAAATGGAATTTGATTAAATACAAGAAGTCCAAAAGTTTAAGGTTTCCTGATTAATGCAGAGTACAAGCCTTGACCAAGATTTCTTGATTAATTAATGCACAGGACAAGCCTTGTCCCAGAATTCTTGAATGCAGAAGACAACCTTGTCCACGTGTTCTTGAATAATGCAGAATACAAGTTTAACCCAATCATCAAAAGCCTTGTCCAAGGTTTCTTTAATAATATGGAGTACAAGTTTAACCCAGTCATCAACGTTTTGTCCAGGTTTCCTTGATTAATGCAGAGTACAAGTCTTGTCCAAGTTTTCTTGAATAATGCAGAGTACAAGTTTAACCCAATCATGACTATTCATGAGGGCAATATACATAAGGTAGTGATGTTGTTGTTAAGTTTATCTACCTACTGTGGTGTAGCTGTTATCATGCATGTCTACAGACCACGAGGTTGTGGGTTCAAGCCTGGGTTGGGTAGACACGCCAGTGCGCCACAACTGGTTATCAAAGGCCGTGGACGTTGACTTGGTTGTCGATGTTATGTCTGTCCGTACGTCGTACCTGTGTTCTCTTCCGGGTCGTATTAAGCGTTTCGTGATAGCATTGTTACTATCATAAGCGATTACGCAGGTGACGGCCCCGTCATTGTAATTGTGTGTTCAGTCGTCATCGTCGTCGTCGTTGAGTAAAACTATTATTACCCACATGTTTACATGTACAGGACAATTTGAATTTTACTTTACAATAACGGCCTGTTGTTGTATCATATATTGATTAACTCACAAAGAACTCCTATTGTTGAAGTTCTTTTTATGGGAGAAAGCAAGCAAACACATTAACAGACAGTAAACCACTTGATAAGTAGGATTGATTATATTTTATTACAACATCAGCGAATTTAGGAAAAATAAGCTTAAAAACCTTCAAACAAATTAAAAAAACGTTGAGTTCTTTTTGTTACCTTTCATTATTCTTTCATTTGCAAGAACTAGCAAGATATCAAGTGTTCAACTTTCATAAACACGATTCATCCAAATTGGATGGGCAAATAGTGGCAGCGCTTATCAAGAGCATTCAACTCTTCATGATTTGTTTGTTAAGTGGAGGGAGGAGAAGGAGGAGGAGGAAAGGGGAAGGGAACCAGGGAAAGGAAATAGGGAGCCACAGGAAGGGAGAGAGTTGGGGGAAAGGGCCAGTGGGAGGGGGGGGGAGCCAGGGAATGAGGAAAGGAGCCAGGGAACGAGTAGGGGAGCCAGGGAACAAGGAGAGTAATGTTTAACAAATCGAGGTGGCAGAACCACGAACCATTCCAATGATACACATACTCTCTGGAAAAATCTTGTGATAGATAAGATGATTTTTCTTAACCACAAATATTTTGTCTATTTTTTTCTAGAAGACATCTAAATATTATGTCCCAAAAGCCACCCTAGTGTCCTGGAATCATGAAGGGTGGGTGGGGGGGGGGGGGGGTATTCAATCCAGCTGACATCCTACATCAAATTTTTCAAATGGTTTCATTTGCAGATCAGAAAAAAACAATATCTTTATTTCAAACTCTACCCATTGGTCAAAATGTGTTGATATTCGCCTCCAAAGTGTCTCATCCAAGAATCTAATATTTCTAGTTAGGGTTTCTATAAATATACACTTTTCTTTCTTATACATACACCCTACTCTGGTCAATATGAATTCCGTACTTCAAACAGATTTGCTATGCAATTTTGCCAATATACTTCTAGGCTGTGCACACTTACACTGATCTCCATATCACCCAAGATATGATCGGCAAACTTGCCTCTCATATCTTACTTTATTACATATGTACAGCTGCTGACGGTCTGCATGAATAGACAAGCTCTTATACCCTTGAGGGAAATAAAAATCAATAATAAAAAAAAAACATGCTCAAATCTGGTTGAGATACTACTCTTTCCTGTTCCCATTTGATTTCATATCGGCAGGGCAGGACAAATACATATCATGCTCATAAACTTGGAATAAATCCTAGGTATAGAATGTTGCCTATTTAGAAATCCATCAAAATAAACTTGTACAGGAAGGAACATCTACGTCAGGGGCCTCAATTTTTTTGTTCAGATTTCCTCACTTTTGCCAAACAAGGCACGTTACAAAGGATGGAGATAAACTTTCTTGAGAAAATAATTTAGTATGCTTCCTGTTATTAACACTGCTTTGCTTCAGGCAATTTGTTGGAGTGATACAAAGTAAAGTTGATAAAAAGGAATTCAGAACAACATGAGAGAAGACATGCCTCGCATCTCATTGTACTAAAGATCTTAAGATGTTGACAATCAAGAATCGACTTATTTCAGCATCATCTTACTTCAGCAGATGTCACACTTCAGCATCGTCACACTTCATCACCGTTACACTTCAGCATCGTCTTATTTCACCACCGTCTCACTTCAGCATTGTCTCACTTTAGTCTCACTTCAGCCCCGTCTCACTTCAGCATCATCTTACTTCAGCACTGTCTCACTTCAGCATCGTCTCACCTCAGCATTTGTCTCACTTCAGCACCGTCTCACTTCAGCATCATCTTACTTCAGCATTCTCTCACTTCAGCACCATCACACTTCATCACCATCTTACTTCAGCACAGTCTCACTTCAGCATCGTCTCACCTCAGCATTGTCTCACCTCAGCACCGTCTCACTTCAGCATCATCTTACTTCAGCACCGTCTCACTTCAGCAGTCTCACTTCAGCATCGTCTCACCTCAGCATTGTCTCACTTCACCACCGTCTCACTTCAGCACCGTCTCACTTCATCATCTTACTTAACATTGTCTCACTTCAGCGTCCTCTCACTTCAACATGGCCTTGCTTCAGCATCGTCTTACTTCAGCATTGTCTCACTTCAGCACCATCTCACTTCAGCACCGTCTCACTTCATCATCTAACTTAACATTGTCTCACTTCAGCGTCCTCTCACTTCAACATGGCCTTACTTCAGCATCGTCTTACTTCAGCATCGTCTTACTTCAGCATCGTCTTACTTCAGCATCGCTTTACTTCAGCATCGTCTCAGTAAATTTGACCAATTTAAACTTATCACCAACTAAGATTTTTCCTCACCACCTCAAATAATTTATCAACATCTCATAGATGTGACCGATTTAAATATAATCACCTACTATCAGTTTTCACCACCACAACATACAACTTATCATCACCCTATGAAATAAAAGTGACCGATTTAAATCTATCACCGACTGGGGTTTTTCACCACTACCTCATATAATTTATCATCGACTTATAAATTCAACCACCTACTAGATGCCCACTTGGCATTCCATTCACTTTTGTAAAACACAATACTTCAGAAGTAAATAAATGATTTGTGCATAAACTTTTATGTAAAGCTTGTTTTGGGAAATTTAAAAACATTGTCAATTTTTATAACATTTTTACAACTGCAGATTTATAACAGTGACAAGAATGATGTGAAAAGAACTGCCTATAATGCTAAGCTCGCTACAAACATTTACGTAAGTGATTTAATGGTAAAATCGCTGCAAATTAATCTTCCGCTCAACATTTTCGGAAGGATTTGTGAATGTTTTGGAAGCTCTCCTCAATGGGAAAAGTTAGTGCTTAATAAATATTCAATGTTTTGTAGACACGTTGACTCAAAACAAAAAAAAAACTGAATTCACAGTAACTTAATTCTCATCTGTCCTAATATTAGCAGTTTGCAAACATGAAGTATAAAATTGCCAGAAAACTAGGTTTGCATGCAGCAATGCCCTATCCAATTCTCTTCTCTGCCACTCTATAGAAACTTCTGTATTATTTGTCAGGTGGTAATGAAACCGTCCTCACTCACTTCAGAGGCAGTTCTCAAATTAAAAGAATCATCTGATTTCAGCATCTTCAAATGCTTTTCCAAGTGACACCATTTTTGCTCTAAAACCACTCTTGCCCTACTTGAACCTTCTTTAATACTAGGTGAATGGCCTATTGAAGGCTTTATGTAATTTGTGTGGAAGGTACTTTCAGAGTCTCTTTATACAGCAGAATTATGTCAAACTGCTTCAGTTTTTAAACATAATTTATAATTGTGAATGATGAAGTTTCCATTTGTATGTAGCTTGTAAGGACGACGACAGTCTGATTGTTTCTATATAAAGATGTATTTCAGAGAAAACTTCCTCAAAATTGAAGGAGATTTCTTAATGTGCAGCAACTGTAGTGTCATTTTTCTGCTAATAACGAAGGTCTTACCCCACTGCCCCACCCCACACATTGGGTGGGGTGGTGGAAATCTCCTTTAATTATGGAGAATTACAAAGTTGATCTAAATTGAAAGTATGGATCAGAGTGTTACTAAAGAGCCCTCCCACTCTCCGAAAGGTGACCCTAACATCTAGGCCCTGTTCAAATGTGTATGTGTAAAGATTCACGCCCTTGCATCAGCGATGTTCTGATTTCTACATGTTGGAAATCAGAACATCTCAAGGTCACCAAATTATCACCCATCAGCCCCCACACTCCATATATATACACTGTACAATAATACATGCACTGTATGTATGTACGTTAATTTCGAAATTAAAAATACATTTGTTACATGTAAATTTAATGGCTTTTTTTCCAGGGCGGTCACGATGCTAATAGTCTTCCAAATGTTCATTTCTTGGTCTTCACACCACACAGTACATATGAGCATTCAATTTGCTATGAACAGTTCAGGAGATTCTCCTCTTATGGAAATAATTATTTTCCCCTGAAAAGGGGGAAATCTCAGACACCATTTTGAATATTACCCATGATGCCTCTAACGGAACAATGTAATGCTATGGCACAGAACTTACATGGGTTCTAGAAATTTTATAACCAAGTAGGTCAATTTCATTTTCGCTTTTTCAAAATCTATACTTATTAATCTACAAAATATTCAGTTCCCAAATGGACATCCACCACACCGTTTAAGAGATATTTAATGACAAACTTACAAATTCTGGCCTGTTTTCACTGGGAATTATCGAAATAATGCAGACACCATCCAGTATCAAACAAGAAAGAGAATGTTCATTGCACAAACAGGTACGCACATCAGCCTGGTCACTTCGCACATACAATGACCGCATATAAGCTAATTAAAAACCATAGGTCAAAGCACTTGTAGTAGATGGAAATCCAGAAGTAACATAATTTAAATAGGTTTTCCCCTCTTCCGGGAAAAATAATTTTTCTCCTGAAGAGGGGAACCTACTGAACTGGTGAATGGCTATACATTATATTCTTTAAGATAAAATTATTAAGAGTAGGCCTCGTATATGCATTATATCAATGCATTTTATCAGCCATTTACATCATTCATTGTCCACGATGAATTTCAAAATTTGGTGAACAAAATTGATTAATATTGAGCATTAATTTTCCCTTTGTTTCTCTTTAGGGATCGACCTGTTATCCCAGTAATATTCTTGAACCACAATTCATGAATAATAATAAAACACTTTTCAGGGACAAGGAAATCTCTTAGAAGCACAAGTGGTTTCTCTTAATTCAACAGTGGCAGCAGGGTGTTCCAAATGACAACAAATAATAAAAACCCTCTTGTTTTGCATATTTACTCAGGTAGTGGAGGGGGCGGGTGGTGTCGTTCCATTTCAGAAATCATTTTCATTCAATTTTTTAGAAAAATTTACTCACCTTAAAAAGCCATACAATAAGTTGTATAGGGAGCATATCATTGTTGCAGGTGGCAGACCGATAATTTGTGACAGGGTAGACATTATAGTTGCCAATAAGATTTAATACAAAGATAATCACAGCATCAGGAGACACAATAAAATGTAGCCAAGATGGTCGAGGACAGCACCATGAGCCAGACATGAAAGAGAAGGAAATAATGGATGATTATTCAAACTAAATTCTTAGGAACTACAATCATGGCCAGAAGGGAAAATTTATAATACTCCATCAAAGAAGTCACACTTGTCCTGTTTTCTTGCAAAGCACACGACTTTGAAGGATGAGAAATGCCACTGGAAATATTCCAGCAATTATGTCCATACACTTTTGTCCATGATTGTATGTGACAACACATTTCTATGGAGGAAAGCTTATTGCAGAATAAAATAAAATATCAAATACAGCCTTTGTTAAACATATCCTGTTAAGTCCTGGTATATAACACTCACATGAGAGGGCATACTACTTAAGAGTCAATGTTTTAGTCTGTAAAAAATGTTGAACTTTGATTCAGAGTTCATCAGTTTACTGTTCAATATTAAACTTTTAAAGAAAAATATGGATTTTACATCACAGCTATCAGCTAAACAACAATTAAAGAAACCAATCGATAACAATTAAATAAACCAATCGGTGACCATTAAAGAAACCAATCAGTGACAACTAAAGAACCAAATCTTTGACAATTTAATAAACCAGTCAGTGACAATTAAAGAAACCAATCAGTGACAATTAAAGAAACCAACTGGTGACAATTAAAAAACAACAAATTGGTGACAAACATTTGTTGATATCTTTTTCTAGAAAGTTTATTCAAACTTATTGCTCTGTGAAAAGTAATATGTGTACAAACTACTGGCAGTAGGTGTATATATAGCATCACATTCTATTACATATACATGTCTTTGAATTAAAACATGTTGTCACTTTAGTTTTACATTATATTTTTCTGAAAATTAATTCCCTTTCCAATTAGTTCAAGTTTTGTTTTACTTGTGAGATATATTACCATATACTTCACAAAAACAATTATTTTGCCCATCTCTGCATATAACTAATAATATCTTTATTGGAGAAACAGGGTATTCATTTGATGAAGAGGTTAGCATTTCAGATTTCTATCAAACATTTCATGCCATTTCATTTTTCTACAATTTTTTGTAGTGCTGTCATGACATCGATTTTTATGATATCGCGATATCTCTTCTCCCACGACATGAAATATGCATCTCGCAACATATCGCGATACTAAAAACTAATATTCAACTAAGAAATTTTCATGCAACTAGACTAGGTTACTTTGTACGTTACAATTTTATTAGATCTAAAAGTCAAGTTTAGGCCATCAAAAACGTGCAAAAATAGCGTGAAACATAACAACAACTAAATAAAAATCGTACTCCGTCACCCCACACTGGCACGCTCCAATGTAAGTTGGCAAAAAACAAAAAGTTACTCAGGCTCTCACTTCGATGATTCATGGTCGCATTGGCTGAATTACCAAACACGTGCATGATGCGTGATGAACGTAATAGTCACGAGATCATGTCGCCTGCTAGATCTGCAAATCATTTTTTTTGCGTTCATCATATCATGCAGTAAATTGTAACTCCATGATCATAAAACGTTAGTGTGTCGTGAGTCAGTTTTCTTGAATATCACGATATACGATATATCACGATATTTTTCTCCACGATAATCGATACGTAATAGAGCCATGTCATGACATTACTAATTATTTGTTTGTCACTCTATATGGTCTCAATAAGAATAGACATACCAGTTTAGTATTTCAGTCACTATGAGTTACAATGTTTTATTGGTCAATTTCTGATGACCTCTCATAGCACTAACCAATACAATCTTACACGTTCTCCACATAGGTTATTTAAAGTGGATGAATTCATTGACCTCTCATGACACTGAAAAACGTAATCTAATATGTTCTCCACCTAGGTCATATAAAGTGAATGAACCCAATGACCTCTCATGACACTGACCAATGTAACCCTGACATGCTCTCCCCCTAGGTAATATAAAGTGGATGAATCCATTGACCTCTCATGACACTGAAAAACGTAATTTCACATGTTTTCCACCTAAGTCATCTAAAGTGGATGAATCCATCGACCTCTTATGACACTAACCAATGAAATCTTACATGCTCTCTATGTAGGTCTTCTTAAGTAGATTGTAGATGAAGCATTACTTCTTATGACACTTACCAATGTAATCTTACATGATCTTTACCTAGGTTATCTAAAGTGGATAAACCCATTGACCTTTTTTGACACTAACCAATGAAATCCTACATGCTCTCTACCTTGGTCAAATCAGTGGATGTATCCACCTTTTACCTCTCATGACCCTAATCAATGTAATCTTTCATGCTCTCCAGCTCCAAGTCATTTTAAGTGGATGACTTCATTTACCTTTCATGACACTAACCAATGTGATCTCGCATGCTTTTCACCTAGGTCACATAAAATGGATGAACCATTACCTCATATGACACTAACCAATGTAACATGATATGCTCTCCACCTAGGACATCTAAAGTGGATGAATCCAATGACCTCCCATGGCACTAACTAATGTAACATGACATGCTCTCCACCTAGGACATCTACAGTGGATGAATCCATTGACCTCCCATGACACTAACCAATGTAACCTGACATGCTCTCCACCTAGGACCTATAAGGTGGATAAATCAATTGACCTGCCATGACACTAACCAATGTAACCTGACATGCTCTTTACCTAGGTCATCTAAAGTGGATGAATCCATTGACCTCCCATGACACTAACCAATGTAACACGTCATGCTCTCCACCTAGGACATTTAAAGTGGATGAATCCATTGACCTGTCATGACACTAACCAATGTAACCTGACATGCTCTCCACCTAGGACATCTAAAGTTGATGAATCCATTGACCTCCCATGACACTAACCAATGTAACCTGACATGCTCTCCACCTAGGACATATAAAGAGGATGAATATGTTGACCTCCCATGACACTAACCAATGTAACCTGACATGCTCTCCACCTAGGACATATAAAATGGATGAATCCATTGACCTCCCATTACAATAACCAATGTAACCTGACATACTTTCCACCTAGGACATCTAAAGTGGATGAATCTGTTGACCTCTCATGACACTGACTAATGGGAATAGAGAGTCTATACTCCTTGGAGGAATACAGGCTTGAAATATTATTAGTTTCATTTAGAGAGCTTGGGAACATGGCTTTTCCTTCTCCTTAAAAATTTGTTCCAGCAAATCATAACCACAAACTTACTGTAGCAAATAGTGAGACTACTTTATCTTAATCAAAATAACCACACAATAAGGGCTTCATCCATTGCTAATATGATATTCATCATCAACTTCCAGAACAACTAAGGTTTTTAGAATTAAAAAAATAAAGAGGAAAAATCTGACTGTTTGAAACTTTAAGGAGCAGAACAACTAATGAGAATGGGAGAAACAATCACACAATTAAATAATATTGTGTTATCATACTCTATATAATTTGTTTACTTGACAATTTCCAAAAATTCTTAAATTTTACAGTAAACTATCTAAACCTACTCATAAAATGTAAATTTAATTAAATTTTTAAACTTCAGGTTAAATGAGGCAGTTTTGTTGCTTTTTCCTGGTTTTTAATCTTTTTTTGAACAACTTAGTTAATGCTATCTTTGTCCATAGATTTTTAAAATGAAATAGTTTTTAAACTGAATTTTCCTCTTTCTCTATCATGCATGGTGTATATATCTATGCCTCAACATATTGATTAATATACTCCAACAAATACTACAAAGGCCAATATGAAAGTAAATTGATTGAGAGTACACATTTTGTAAACACTTTTTTCACACAATCTTACAAAAGCCCCAAATTATTCAAATCACAGTCTGAAAACAGGACAAACATTTTCCCTAGGTGCCTCTGTTGACTGACTAAATGCATCAAACCATCTCACAGACACATGAAAGAGTTTCAGGTGGCGATTTGATCTGATTTTGTTTGTTTGTTTGAGCTCGTTGTTGCCAATCTTAGAAATTTGATGACCAGCGAGGAACTTGGAAAAGCAATTTGCAAAAATTAATTAGCTTGGACTTAATCAAGCAAGGAATACAAAAGTGAGGGCGGTATAAAAGTATCATTAAAATTTAGTGTAGGCAACATGCTTCAGGATACATTTTTTGCTACAGTTCACTACAGGGCAAACACAATCACCCATGGGTCACAATCACCCATAGGTCACAATCACTCATAGGTCACAATCACTCATAGGTCAAAATCACCCATAGGTCACAATCACCCATGGGTCACAATCACTCATGTCACAACCACTCATAGGTCACAATCATATCTGTATCTTAGTGTGATTTTGTGACTTTGCCACCTTCCCCTACCCCTCTTTAGTAGGCAAATTCCATGTATGGGATAAATAGTATGCATGCCAATTCCCCCTCTCCACTCTTTAGTAGGCAAATTCCATGTATGGGATAAATAGTATGTATAACACCTCTCTCTCTTTAGTGGGTAAATTCCATGTATGGGGTAAATAGTATGTATGCCACCTCCCCCATCTTTAGTAGGCACATTCCATGTATGGGATGAATAGTACATATGCTACCTCCCTCTCTTTAGTACATGAATTCCATGTATGGGGTAAATAGTATGTATGCCACCTCCCCTTCTTTAGTACATGAATTCCATGTATGGGGTAAATAGTATGTATGCTATCTTCTCTATTACGTAGGCAAATTCCCTTGTATGGGATAAATAGGACGTATGCCACATTACCCCTCTTTAGTAGGCAAATGCCATGTATGGAGTAATGCATGCTTAGGATATAAACAATATTAGCTTGGCAGAAAAATCACAAATGTCAAATACAACACACAATGACACTTGATCATGAGTGTGACAAACCCTGAATTCCTTTATGTAAAACAGAAACCCATCATCAGAAGCCACTGCACATTTCAGAGGTTCAAATTTACCAAAGCAGAACTAATACAAATACAACAGGGACACAACACATATAACATTCCACTATGCATATCATTAACAATTTATGTTTGCATAGGATATGAAATGTACATCAAGTAATCTTCTCAAGTAAGAAATGGCATAATGAGTTTCCATGTCAAGCTTTTGCCAACCAGCTATAGTTAATGAGAGTACATGCTTCTTTCTGTTGATTCAATTCATTGAGGTACCATCATTGTTGATAAGTACCATAAAGTGTCATCATGCAAGTACAGTGATCAATCAGGCATTCAAGATCTGGGACAGCTAGAACTAACTTCAGGGAAAATATGATCCCAGATTCAGGTATCCAAGAGATATCGAGGTACAGTCCCCAGTTGTAAATGTTGATAGATAGTCCAGTAAGAGTACCAACTATTGAAATTTATTCACTGCAATGTTGGTGTTAGAAGTTACTCCTAATTGAACGTATCGAACCACTAAACTTATCCTTCAAGGTTTTAGGAATTACTGCAAAGGGGCAAATGCTGCATTACATGGATTGTGCAGTCCAGAAGATGGGGGTTCCCACCCCCAAACCAGTGCAGTGTTTCCAACATGTGGTACGTGTTATCAAAGGCAGTTTGAACTTAAGCAAACCAACTTCGGAGTTGAAACCCCCAAACCAGTATTTGCACAATGCAGTTTGAACTGAA